>OZ024806.1:24611502-24904002 GCA_964017045.1 Omphiscola glabra
TCTCGAAGAACGTATGGAGTCCACACCATTGGAAAATGACAAAGTCAAAGTGAACTGGACATCACTAAGATGTATGTTGCACAACTTCGCCATGGAGTTTGTAGGGCCAAGCTCGAAAAAAATCAGAACTGAATTGATGATAACTCTGACGTAATCAAACAACTGCTAGAAGAAAAAAAAACATCTCCATTACGCTTCCCTAAACATCCCAAAGTCAGCCCCAATGAAAGAAGCGCACCACAGCATAAGAAGAATGGTGCAGCAAAAATTGCATTCAATGCAGAATAAATGGTTGAGCGAAAAGGCCAACGAGATCAAAGGCTAAGTTGACCGACACGACCTAAAATAATTCTACTCCGTTCTGAAAACAGTCTACGGCCACACCTTATCCGGATCATCCCAACTTCTGAGTGCTGATGAGAAATCTATACCCACTGAGAATGAAAAAAAAACATTGAACGCTGGGCTGAACACTTTGACAACATCCTGAATCGACCTTCATCTATCAATGAAGAACCCATAAATCGTCTCATCCAGGTGTTTTTTAATCAATAACTGTAAGACCCCGACCAAAAATGCTATGTGTCTTCTCTGGAGCGGAAAAGCACCATGTGATGTCTCAATAATCATGTAACATATACAAAGAAGGGGGCACAGCTCTGTCTTTACCAGCTTTTCATACTGATGTGGCAACAAGAAACCATTCCATATGACTTCAAAGATGCATCTATTGTTCACCTGTACAAGCATAAATGGAACCGTCAATCATGAGACAACCACTGTGGCACATTACCGATCTCAATTGCAGGCAATATATTCGCCAGAGTCTTGCTAAACAGTCTTAGAAAGCATCTTGAGAATAGTCTTTTGCCAGAAATTCAATGTGGCTTCCTCAAGGAACTAGGAACCATCGACATGGTGTTTGTGGCCAGACAGCTTTGGGAAAAATGCAGTGAATACAATTTTGAACTCTTCTCTACCTATGTAGAAAAGATCAAAGCTTTCGACACTGTTAGTAGAGAGGGCATTTGTAAGATCATGACCAAATATGGTTGCCCAGGAAGTTCGTGTCAATGGTACGACTATGACATGATGGTATGCAGGCTATAGTTGGGGATAATGGAGAGAGGTCGAAGCCATTCCCTGTAACAAACGGCGTGAATCAAGTCTGTGTACTGGCCCCAACACTTTAAAGCCTCATGCTTTCCGAAATACTCACCGATGCCTTCAGAGAAGAAGTAGCTTGAATTCAACTCATACACCGAACGCATGTTAATATAATGTCACATCCTCTTGGGCTGAGACTTATTCTCTTATAGTCCTGGCTATTACGTTTGCGGCTTGCCACATCAGATGGGCGTCACCGTGAATCAAATCTTCAAGGCAGGCCTCTGGGTCAAGCCCTCTGCCCCAATGCCTCCACTGGGGCAAGTGACCACCAAGTGAGCCACTGTCTCTCCTGCCTGGGCGCCAAATCGGCAGTTAGGTTCCCTTCTGTCGTCAAGTCTATGGAGGTAACTGTGCTTTACGCAATGGCCTTGTCCTCATGTTGGTGATGAGGCTCTGCTCGTCTCTCTGTAGTTTCCACCAGGGGTCACTTTTGCTCGGACGAGGCATTTTCCGGTAGAGCTTTCGTCCGGTTTCTCCTGCGGCCATTCGCTCAAACACTTCTCTCGGTCTTTAGCCAAGCGTTGATTCACAGCTGAGTCATTGGACCGCGCCTTCTTTGGCCAGGAAGTCCGCCCTGTCGTGCTGCGTCACCTCAACGTGCGAAGCGATAGACTGTAGAACTACTTTGCAGCCCTATTCACTGATGTTACCTACTGTCTCCAAAATGGCGATCACAATTGTGGTCTCCGTCGAGCCCCTCCCCACATGCTCGAGAGCAGAGCGTAAATCGGCGAAGACCACTACGTGCGGAAAGTTTTTTCCTTTATGCAAGGCGTTTAAGGACTCTCTTGAGGACAAAGAGTATTGCCTCGATCTCAGCATCGATGCTTGTTCTGTCCTTCCCACTGGGTCCGGACAGCTCTTCGGGTGGAGCCATCTCTTTGGGATAGCAGATGAGAGCACCGTACCCACTTAGTTTCTCCCCTGCAAAGCATGTGCTGTCTGTAAAAGCGTTCACCTGACTATCTGGGTAAGGTCTCTTCTATCTCGTCCTTTTTACCAATCGATCCTGTAAATGAAAGTAGGGTTCCTGCCTGTCCATACCTCGGTATCGCTCTACCGTCGTAAGGACTGCCTTTTCCCGTCTGATATCGAGCGGTTCGACATCAGCTGTGATTTCCACCGCTGCCTTGGGTGTTGTGCGTATCGCCCCGCATACAAACATGGGAGCTCGGTTTTGGATGCGGTCCAGTCCCTCTAGAGCCATGCGGCTTGCGAATGTCTTAACTGGTCCATTGCCCCTCTCACGCTACTACGATATAGGGATCTTAGTAGTATTGCATCAGCACCCCAGGCCAGCGTTTTCACCAGTCAGTACAGGCCAGCGTTTTCACCAGTCAGTACAGGCCAGCGTTTTCACCAGTCAGTACAGGCCAGCGTTTTCACCAATCAGTACAGGCCAGCGTTTTCACCAGTCAGTACAGGCCAGCGTTTTCACCAGTCAGTACAGGCCAGCGTTTTCACCAGTCAGTACAGGCCAGCGTTTTCACCAGTCAGTACAGGCCAGCGTTTTCACCAGTCAGTACAGGCCAGCGTTTTCACCAGTCAGTACAGGCCAGCGTTTTCACCAGTCAGTACAGGCCAGCGTTTTCACCAGTCAGTACAGGCCAGCGTTTTCACCAGTCAGTACAGGCCAGCGTTTTCACCAGTCAGTACAGGCCAGCGTTTTCCCCAGTCAGTACAGGCCAGCGTTTTCACCAGTCAGTACAGGCCAGCGTTTTCACCAGTCCTAACTGTAGTGATGTTTTGGCGCATACTTCGTTTATGTGCTTATGGAGCTGGAGTTTTTGGTCCAACTTCATTCCCAGATAAACTGGAGTAAGATCCCATTCCAGCTGTTTCTCATTGATAGTTAGTTTCACATCTACCTTAAGTGCATTCGGCCGTTTTTTGAATATCGAGTAAACCGTCTTTTCCACCTACGCGCGTAGACTTCGATTTTCCCCACGTCGCGTTGCAACCGGATCTGCAGTGTTTTGACGTCCTTCCCCGAGCTCCAGATTGCTAAATCCTCCGCGAACATCGCGTTCTCGGACTTTAGTTCCTCTTGCAGGTCATGTATGTAGGCGAGGAAAAGTTTGCAGCTGAGCGCGGACCCCTGTGGGAGTCCGTCCTCTAGGAAAAGCTGATCAGTAATGCTCTTGCCAACCCATGTTGCTATAGTTTTGTTTCTCGGGAATTCCTCTACCCACTTGGATATGTTTCCAGAGATTTTCCAGTTTCTGGAATTTGTACATGAGGCCCGTGCGACATACCCGGCTCCTACGCCTGCTTGAGGACGAATAACAAGGCAACCGTGTGCTTCTTCAATTGGAGCTGATTAGTTATTTCTTGGACAAGACAGAGCACCTGTTCCACAGGTTGGCGGCCCTTACGGAACCCACATTGAGTCTGCCATTCACAATTCGTTCTGCTACTTTCCCAACACACGATGTGAATGATATTGGCGGATAGCTACTTGGCAAATGGCCTAGTTTTCCTATCTTTGGGATTGGGATAACTATGGCTTTCTTCCACATTTTCGACAATGTTTCATACGGTCCAGGTTCTGTTTATGAGAGCCAGCAAAATTTATCTCCCTCGTTTCCCCAGGTGGGTCAACATTTTGTTGTGAATCTTATCGGGACCTAGTGATTGTGCCGCCGGCACCTTCCTAGTGCGGTTCGCAATTCTTTCATCGTGAAGAGGGAAGTGAACAGCACTTGGTGGGGCCCAATACGTTGTTCTCGAGCTCTCTGTTTCCTGAGACTTTGGATATTGCGGTGTTCGGTCGTCTCTCTGGTTTTCCTGTTTGCTTCGGCAAAGTGTCTATTAAGCGTTCTTGCTCTCTTGACGTCGATCGCCTCGGCGCCATTTTCGGTCTGTATCGGCTGGGGGTTACTCTTTGCCCCCATTCCAGAGATATTTCCTAGCATGTTCCACACTTTACTCCCGTCTAGGATGTCAACCTTTTCACTTTCACTTACCCATTTGATTTTGGGGCTTTTTGGACAACTACCCGGACTTCAGCCGTTAGACGGTTAAAGCTTGGACGAGCAGCAGGCGTTTTTCGTTTCGTGGCTTGTTTCCGGGCTTTCACTCTTTGCATTACAAGTTCCTTCAGGTCCCTGTTCCAGTAAGGCCTGAATATTTTCTTTCCGTTGGTCCTGTGGATCGTCTTACGGGTGACCTCCAAAATGGTACCATTGAACTCATCGAAGGCAACATAATTGTCTTTGGCTTCGACATCCAGGAGGCTGAGCTTGGCGTCAGTCTCTTGCTAGTACTCACCCCATCTGGCATTCCGGAATAGCCAGTGTCGCTTGTCGCTACGTTCTTTGGCCGTGCCGAGAGCAATCTCTAGTAGAATGGGAAGAATGGTCACTCCCAATTTCGTTCAATACTTCCAGACTCTGGCTGGACGCGAGGTCCGCAGAGATAAGAGTCAGGTCTGGTCTGGACTCCATGCTGTGTCCAGTATGGAGTACAGTGGGAGAACTCTCTCCGTCCTGTAACCTAATGATATTTTTCTCAAGGCAGACTTCTTCCAATGTGTTTGCCTGACACGTATTGCTCTGGATAACCCCAAATGGGGGATTGGGCTTTAAAATCTGCAATGATCGTCTTAAAAAAGACTTCCCTTCCCCCCGGGTAAGGAGTGTGATTGGGTTGCGAGGAATCTTGTAAACATTCGACACGGCGAATGTCTTGCCCTGCTTAGTCACCCTCACCTTGAGGTTATCCGTCTTCGATTAGTTCTTGACTTCCCCTACCTTCACCTGGAGGTCGTTCCTAACCGCTGTGGTGATCCCTTGGCATCTGCCACACTTGATGTGGTAGAGCGAGTAACCAGTGATATGAAACGGCTTACCGTGAAGTAAGGTTTCTTGGAACAGTGCTACATCCACTTCCCGTTCGTGGAGTAGTTTGGTTACTTCGTGCGACTTTTGTCGGAACCCATACACATTCAATTGAAATACCACCAGGGCTTGTTCAGGATGGTCCCTCGCCCCGTTCGTTCGCGACCAGACGCTTGTTGGTTTTGGGCAGGCCTGTCACGCGTCACCTGCCCAAACAGGGACCGCTTTCCCTTGCAAACTAAAGTGGGGAGGAGATGCCGTAAAAGCACCGCAACAGTAGCTCTACTTCCGGCCGCCCTGCCTCCCAGCAGCGGCAAGGAAGGGTTTATAAAGGTCGACCTGACCTGCGTTATAGATTTAGTTGTAATAGCCATGAGGGTTTAGGGTTCAGCAAATTTCTTCCTCTCCTTAGGGGTGGTTTTGCGTTGCCACCACCCCCCCCCCTTGCTAAAGGAGTCTTCCGTCGTGACATTGTTTTGGCTTCGGGTTGTCTGCTCCCTCTTACTTGGCTTCTGGTTGTCTGCTCTACCTTACTAGTCCAGTTCGCCGCGCAGTGGCAAAACTCTTGCACCAGCACGTTCATCGAATCAATCTAACGAGGCTACATGCCAAAACGAAAGTACTGACAGATACTATAATGGACCTCCTGCATGCAGATGACTGTTCCCTGAAACACTGTATCAGAAGTTGATATGCAATGCTGCGTCACAAACTTTCCCAATGCCTACACGAACTTCGAGGTCACCATTAACATAAAAAAAGACCGAGCTCCTCGAGGACCTTATGTTGAGCCCAGCATCCAAGTATATGGCGAAAGACTTAAGGTAGTAAATAGCTTTACTTATCTTGGCAGAGGTTAACCTCTGTATTGCGAGATCCAGTGCAAACTATGTCAAATTGATTAAGAACGTATGGACCAGGAGAGGTATCAGCACTCAACTATACTGAAAGTATTTAAGTTGGCTGTTCTCCCTACGCTTCTCCATGTCTGTGAAACGTGGACGATATACCAACGCCATGCAAGAATGCTGAAACTCTTTATACAACAAGACTAAAAATATCCTCGAAATTTAATGGCAGGACAGGGTTCCAGACACTGAGTTGCTCACACAGGCATGTCTCCCAAGTAACTTTACCATCTTAAAGCAGTCCCAGCTTCGCTGGATGGGACATGTTGTGAGAATGTCAGACGACCGTTTGCCCAAAAGAATTTTATATGGTGAGCTCGAACAAGGAAAGCGGTCTGCTTGCGGGCTGAAGAAACGTTTAAAAGACAACGTAAAAGCCTCACTGAAACAGTTCGACATCAACCCGGACACGTGGGAGGGAAAAGGCAAGGATCGAATATCATGGCATTCCACGTTACACAGGAGCTCCATGCAACATGAAGTAGGCAGAACAGCGGCTGCACGGCCTTGCCTTACGCTACGTACACATTTTTTGAAAAAGTACGTAAAGCAAAACAACATTTTAATACACTGCTGTTATTGTAGTTGGCCGTGTAGCCCAACTCGTGTGTCAGTTGTCATAAAACCAATCACCCCATTCTCCTACTGGAAATAGACTAAACATGTAATTGGTCGTGTAGCCCAATTCTGATACCAACTAGTAACACATAAACTCTAATGGAAACCGAAATGTTATAGTCTTAGTTTTGTGTAACAGCTTCTTAATTTAAATGGAATTTGTAAAAGAAAAATGTTAGGTTTGTGTCAGTTGTCATGAAACCAATCACCCCATTATCCTAATGGAAATATTTTAAACATGGGACGGACATTTGACCAATTTAGAAACATTTTTTGAGCTAAAATTTTACCTTGCTCAGTTTACAACCGTTGTTAGTTCGAAGCAAACCCCCCCCCTCCCCCCCACGCCGGTATTTTAAGCCAATCGATTATATACCTTAATGTTAACAATTTTTAAAAAAAAAAGTAATTAATACTTTAATCACCAGGAGGTAAGCACACAAGAAAGTGGGTCAAGATCCTTTTGAGGGATAAAACGAAATTCAGAGCCATTTAAATTTTCCTATAGAAGTTAGAAGCTATATAAATACAAATTGACTCACAATATGTAAGAGGAAAAAAAGAATAATTGTGGGGGAGTGAACAGAAACCGTTGGCTATAGCAAGATTTTGTTAAGATCATTTTAGATTTATGCAGTTGGCTGGGAATTTAGCCAAATAAGGTTTACTTCCACTAGTTTATCAATTTAGAAAAAAAGTATTATACGTATTTAGCTGAATTATTAATAATGGACTGTTTTAAACTATAACTTTATAAATGGTAATGTATTAAAATTAAACGGATATTTTTATTAAATTAATTCTAATTTATCTTGAATGATAGTGCTATTATTATTATTATTTAAGTGTTATTCAAAATTATTGCTTTTGTCTTTTATTCTAAGTCTAAGTAAGATGATTACTCCTTAACTTGCCTTAAGACTAAAGGCATTTCCATGGTTCTTGTTCTATATTCTGATAACGTTTTTTTAAATGATGCGAATTTGTTGGTTTTACTGAGTAATTCAGGGAACACATTCAAATTTTACTCGTATAATTATTATACTATAAATATTATATAATGCACCATTTTGTGTTGCTTATTAATTCTTTTATATGAGATTATACTATTGGTATAGTTCACATCTGACAAGTCGCATATATGTTTGGTACCAAAAAAAAAAAGATCCATTTTACGTTGTGAAAAACATTAGGAATTAGGGCATATGATCTGTTTATATGATCAAGGCATACGGAAGGGAAAGTTGACCTACATGCTACTGCTAGCATGGAGAATAAAACACAGTCTGCTACATTATGTATATAATTAGTCTATTATAGTCTACATAGTAACATTTAAATATTTAGTCTTTATGCATCAGATGTGATCGTTAATATGAACTTATTTTCTAATTGGATTCAACTGAGTGACAGTGTTCTTACTCGGAAATAATTTCCATATTCCCAAAATTTTCAATTACCCAAACCAATATCTACTGGTGTGTAAAATGTCTTATGTCATGTTTACTAACTGAAAGTGGTTAAAATAATACCGGTATATATAGGTAGGCCAAACAGAATATTTATTGTTGCATTCTTTAACTTACTGTGTGAGCCATGGTGACAGCTTAAATGTTACTATTGCTATCCTCTCTGATACTACATTGCAGAGTGAAGTTTTAATATGTTTATTTTATATCGTTTTTACTATTTGCATTTGTTCACTGAAGAAGGTTTCTTGCTAACATCATTAACGTGTTGTGTCCTTTTTTTCTGGTTGTGTCCTTACTTTGTTTCCTTTTACCTTACCTGATTTTAGTCTCTCCCTCTTATCACATTTTTAAATATTACCAGCACTAATTGAACTAATTGTGAGAGTCTAAAATAATATGTGCCAAAAATTGAATAACAAATTTACTAAGTTAATAATTATGTTTATTTACATTATAAAAAGTACACACGTGTAAGTACGTGGTCCAAACTGAAATGATCTATATATAATAAAAACACTAAGACGCAATGTAAATGCCAAACACCATGAAAAATAGAAAGCATCCTAGAATTAATGGGTAATTTTTAATATTTTGCATATTAACAATAAAGTAATCATTCACAAAAATGAACATATGAAATTTGATTTTATCCAGCAGAAGATACACTGACTTAATGGCTTCTAATTACTAATATAACAATATTATGTTAAGAAAGGATAATTTTCCCACATTCAAAAAAATCGGAGAACTGTCTGCAAAGGACTGTCATGACCCCTCCTGCCAAACCAGAAACTACCTCTAGGAGAAGTTTATCATTAACCTTAATATATTCAATATTTGATTCAACAGCATTAGATTTAATTCAGTCAGCACCAAAACCAGACATACAGTATACATTTCATGTAAAATATTATTATACTATGATCATCACTAAATGTCTTGAATTAAATAGACATAGGTTTCACATGGCATTGGTATTGAGTATAATTACATTTATCACTGGTGACAATTTTCCAGTAAGGTACAGGAATCTTAATATAAAAGAGTGCAACCGCATTAAAAAAAATACATTCAGGTATTACAAAATTGCTAAAATAAAGGTATTTGCAGCGAACACTCTTCATAATACCATTTCTTTGGCTTTGAGTTTGTAATAGCATAATAATATTTAGCTATACATGCTTCTTGTTTTAATTGATCAAGTCAATTTTCATCTTGTTTTAACACATTTTAGCAAAAACAAATGCAAAACAATAAGCTCATCTGATACAGCTTTTCTTTCATTCTCAAGAACAAACGTAACAAATAACAAGACTAAGTATTAAACGGGTATGATTTCTATTGCTGTACTTGTATAGTTCTCAAATGCGCACTCACAGTCACCTTACTGTTCAGCTAAGTTTTCAAATTCAAATACTTCTATGGCAGGTATTTCTTACTGTTGGGCCCAGTATCATGCGAAGCGGAAACCATCTTATGATACTAATCGAAAGCATGATTGATTTGCATTTGTTACAACATAACTTAGCAGGCTTATTAACGGATGGTGCTCCAGAAATCGTTGGGAAACAGACAAATTTAGTAAAATTGATTGCAAATGAGGCATCAAACGTCTATAATAATTTAATGCTAAATATTTATTGGACAATTTATCAGGAGCACTATGTTTAAAATCCTTCAAAATAGACCATATCAAGTAAGTGCTCATCAAAAACTGTGATCTTCATTAATTCAACGGGTCGAATCACCATCAGTTCCAATGATTTCTTAAGTCTTTGGCGCATCAAACATTTCAGCCTACTTTTTGACAATCCTCTCTTGTATTTCTTTGGTAGATGAAGATTTCATGCTAAGTACACCCACCAGAAGTCCTGACATTTTTGGTCTCCTATTTTCAGGGTAGAATCTTGAAAAGTGGAGAAAAAAATAAAATCATTTACTGTTTTACACAACATTATTATAAATCACAAAGGTAATTAATCTGTCTTTTTCAGATCATATATTAAAATAAAAATTACAATGATTATTTTCTAATTATTTGACAGTGTTGAAGAGCAAAGGCATGTGTTTATATGTTAAATAAAAATGTCAGGAATATAAGGAAAATAAAATATGTCGGCGGTTCTTCCACCGTATATAGGTTATATGTGTTCCCCAGATAATCTATTGACCATAGTCCTGTTACTGAAAATTTAGGTTTTATACATTTTGGTCGCTGTCAGTATATAAATACAGATAAGATATTATCAAGCTTTAGATTTCTAAGGCTATTTTCACTCTCTATCCTATTGACAGGGAAAGTATTCTGAGAGAGCGAGGTGGAAAATGACTTACTTTAGATTTGGATAGTACTTTCTTTTGTTTAGCAATATCTTAGATGCCCTCGCCGTCTTGCAAACAAACCTTGCGTCTCTTTTCTCAAGTGAAAGAAAATAAACATGAAGTCAATGCCCAGACAATTACCATTATGCTTAGGTTGGTCCCAACTGAGTAAAACTTATATACATGTATTTATCTTTTTAGGGTATAATCCAATTACAGAAAGTATGGACTCTAAAGCAAACTGTTATAAACGTTAGGAATCTGGGTTTAAATCGGTTAACGGCTGTAAATGTGTATACCTTTTACTGGTTTTAATCCATCGCTATTATTGGTTTTAAACCGATTATCTGTCCTTGCAATTAATTCCCAACTTTCCCACACCAATATGTCGGATAAATATATTTTATAAAAGTATGCAGCTTTAAAAACTATGTTTAGAAAGGCAAAACAGTTCTCAGTTTGATTCAGCTTGTTACAAGGCCCTGTACAATATTTGATACCAGTCATCAGAACCTGTCCATTGTTTAACTCTCAAACTAAAAGTACGCTGTCTTGACTATTCGCGTGCAGGGGTCGATGGATAATTACTTATTTTAAATCCCATTTTTACATACCAAAGTTATTTTTAACGGTCAAATATAAAATATAAATTTTTGGATAAATTAAAATAAATATATCAATTTTAAGCGTAAATTTAGATTTTTAATTTTCAAAAATTAGCCCTAGCAACGTGTTTCTTTTTTTTTTTTTGTTGATGACGCAATATCCGTCCGCCATATTGCCATTGCCAATCCTGAGAAACTTCACCGAAGGCTGGTTGCGCTAACTGTGACAAATAGGCTCCAAATTCATCTTCCTAAGTTGTTGTTGATTACATTTCAAGTCAAACGTGAAACTAGAGCGATAAAAACAAGAAGACGACATGACTGCTGTTGATTTTGTATATTTTCGCCAGATCAAAAGTTCGCTTTCAACGGTAAGATTTTTTTTTCTTTGTTACGGCCGGTCAAAACGCACTCAAATTTTGTGGCATTAGCCAGTGGACAAAACTATGTTTACATTGATAAACTGTAACAGTGGACATCATAATTATTTAAATTAAGTATTTAAGCTTATTTATATTTATAAATTATTCCAGTATATCAAGTGTATATATATTTTTTTTCATAGGCATAGTCAGACGGCATAGTTGTTTGAAATTTCCTTTGTTTACCTTGGGTACGCTGAGAAGAGGCAATGACATTTAGGGTAATCATGATCACGTCACACCACTACTTCATTCACTTCATTCACTTCATTGGCTCCCTGTACAAGCACGGATTGACTATAAACTCTCTGTTCTCTGCCACAACATTTTCTCGAATTCCTGCCCTTCCTATCTAACCCAACTTCTCTCTGTCTATTCACCCCTAAGACAGCTTCTCTCCTCTGCAGACGGGCGTATTCGTTCTGTCCCCAAGACTCGCACAAAAATATACGGTGAAAGATCGTTCTCTTAATGTGCCCCCAAACAATGGAATTCTCTTCCACTACACATCCGCAATATATCAACCATCACAGCCTTCAAAACTGCACTCAAAACACATCTCTTTAAAATCTACTACCCCGACTGCTTCCCCACATCTGACCGATAAACGATGCTGCTGGCCGCCGTCGATGGCTCGTCATGTAAAAGTGGGGTGGATGAGGTCAACATGCATTAGTTTTTGTTTTGTTTTTATACAGCTGTTCTTTATTACATAAATGTATTTTATTTTATTGTCACGATTTTTTCTCTTTTTCTAATATTTTTATGTACAGCGCGGTGAGCCCAGCCCTAGGCTGTGGTACCGCGCTATATAAGACAACTAATAATAATAATTCCTTATTTTGCGCATCTTATTATTTCGACAGAAATAAAATAAAAAAATAAATGTTTACCTCATGGAACTACATTAAAACACTGCTGTGGATATTATAACATGTATATGTCGTTTTCCGATTATTTGTCATTGGTTTTGAACTGAAATTTTAATATAAAACATAACTTATTTACAATGTCTGTCAATTGTTGGGTTTGTTTTGGTCCATTTAGCCGGTGGGCGACCAGAATTTTTGCCAGTCTCAGACCAAATGTATTATTGATACGGTTAAAGTAATATAATATAAAGAGACAATCATATCAGATTCAGGGACATTAGCTTACACTGGGGTGTAAGGACCGGGCTCCCTCGAGCGTCATGTCCATACACTGTAGGCCCATGTAATGCGGGCTGTGCCAGTATGAAGGTCCCGTCGTGATGTCCATACACTGTAGGCCCATTTAATGCGGGTTGTGCCAGTATGAAGGTTCAAAAGGTCATAGCTTGCGTGGTGGATCAGGGGAGGAGAGTGGGGATAATCTTGGCTAAGAGGTTGAGTTAAAACTATTTTATATGATGAAGTATTATCTAATGATGGAACTAGTAACATCAGACCGCTCCCCCCCCCCACCCTTTCGCTACACACACTCACATAAATAGTTGTACCAGGAACAAGGTAAGTTTAAAAAAAAAATGATAATGATTATGACAAACCTCCAGTGTTTATTCTCTTTTATAATTCAGCGGTTCTCAACCTTTGGGTCGTGGGTCGAACGACCCTAACTCATGGGTCGCCTATAACCATCAGAAAAAACGTATTTATGAAGTAGTAAATTTATGATTGGGGGTCTCCACAACACGAGGAACTGAATTAAAGGGTCGTGGCATTAGGAAGATTGAGAACCACTGTTGTAATGGATTTACAACGCTTTGTTTTTTTGAATCTGATGATCGGCATCACGCCCGCTACCCCCCCTCTTTCCATCAGAGCGTGATCATATCATCCCATACGCTCCGCCACTTCCCCCCCCTTTTTTTTCTCTCTCTTTCAGAGTGCTCAAAATATACGGGTAGCCCCTTAAAGTTGAAGCCATGGTGGGGAGGGGGTAGGATTTGTAGTTGATTACCAAGGCTCCAAGGCATCGGACACACACATCATCATTAACTTATGAATAAAGTTATCTGACCAAAAGTGACCGGGACTTGGCATTACGTCACTATATCAAAGAATGACAATGTAGGATTTTCAGTGGTGAAATATCGGACACCTAAACATAATTAAAGTTATAAAATAAACGCAACATATTTATTTTAATCTAGATACATCCAATTGGGCAATTTTTGTAAGGTATCTTTAAGGACAGAAGAGTTCTCGTAATTTTTTGGTATCAGAAAGACAAAACATTCACGAAAATGTACTTCTTTAGATCTCGTAAAATTTGTTAAATTGTTTTTGTATTCCAACAAAAAGATGGTACTTTAATCTTAATTTTTATAATTTTTTAATTGAATAATATATTAAGTTTTTTTTTCAGTTTTTTTTAAATTATAAGACCTAAGCCTATATGTAATGCTTATATTAGGTACTTTGACACAAAATTTAAATATGGTCCGATTGCCATGAATGATACATCATTTTAAAGGGCTAGCTATAAGCTTTATAACAACACCAATTTCATCTTTCTATCTTTTATAGAACTGGAGTTATTATTTTTTTGTCGAATTTTTTATGCCCCTTATATAAGCTACATATTTTAACCAAAAAACTTGTGACCCACTTTTGAATTTTTTTCACTTTTTGACCCATAACTTTTTTATTTTCAAAGATAATGGAACCAAATTTTCAGTTGATATTCTCAATGCAATATACAACACAACGAACAACAAAAGTTTGACATTATATCATACATATTTATTTTGAAAAATTTTTTTGCAGATAAATTGAAAAAAAATAATGTAAAAAACATATTTTTTTTGTAAAACTTATTTTTTTACATGAAAAACAAAAAATATGCAGGTCTATTCCATTTTAAAGTAGCAACAACACCAAATCAAATTTATATTTTAATTATAGTCATTTTATGTTCTGTAGGGAATTTGAAAATACCTGAAAAGAAAAATAATTAAAATGTTAAATTAATTTTTTTTACATCAAAGGTCCATACAATTAACTAATTACATGAAGTAATCAGTGCTACTACTTTATTGATGGGACTCTGAAAAGAAATATAGAAATGTTATTAATAAATTATTCATATATAACACCATGAAAATAATAATATTAATATCAACATTTGCCAGTATGAAATGAAGAATTTAAAATATTCTGACTTGAAAAGAAAAAAAAGGGGGAAACATAGTTTTTTAAAAATGTACCAGTATTCTTTTATTCCAAATGAAAAAGTTAGAGGTTCATTCATTTAAAGTAATGATATCCAACAAATATTAAATCAATGCTGTGTTAATTATAACATTGGTTACATCTTGAGTCCCTGGAGTTGCCTGGTGCTTATTTACCTGTGGAAGGAAACAATCATTGTGTGTTACAATAGTTGTAGCAAAAATACTGTTGGAAGGCAACAGATTCTTCTTCTTGTTAACAGGCACTACAACTGGCTGCAACAAAAGATTTGGCTTCTATTCCAATTAGTTTCAATTCAAATCTAAAAAATAGAAAGCTTTTTATATAATCTTGACACATATACTACAGACATGCTTACTCTTACAATTTTGGCGTACAATGAATGATTTTGAGATGTATACATTATATACTCGGTATACTGTATGTTTATTTTTTACTATTAATTAAGATAATGTATTGAACGATTTTGTGATGGTGTTGTGCGATTTTAAGAGTCTGATGGTAAACAGGTCTGCATATATATGTATTGCAAACTTGTAAGAAACATAGTTGCTATCCTCTTGTTGGAAGGCCTCATCAAGAGCAGAAACGGCCACTTTCATGCCCTCTGTCTTGTATGGTATGCTACTATACAGATAGATAGCATAGCCATTTCTTTTCACAAATGCGACTGCATTCTGGGCAAAGTTTGCCAGATACATTGTCACTGAAATTTCTAGAAATTACAAAGTCGAACTGAAAAGAAAAAAAGAAAATAAAATTAACAAATTTGCAGACCATTTTTATTTATTAATTACTTATATTTGATTATACTTTCACAGTATCAGAGTGGTGACTAGGATATTGGACAACCCAACATCTTGACAATGCTATTCCTGTCATAACTAAACATACTACTGAAACCTGTTCAAAACAAGACAAGATAAGGATTACATTAACCTCTATCACTTTTCAAATTCAGTTTACATCAACAAGGCTTGAGATGATTTGTAAATGTACACAATTGCAGCTGCATTGTTATGGCAAATAAGCCAACTTGATTTTAATACTGGACATTCCAGCTGATAAACACAATTTCAAACATTTATTGGACTCATCCTACAGACCTCAGTTGTGTGATCTGTTACTGGACATAAAGCTGTTCACTGGATTATGGAATTCATAAATTATATTGTTTTAGGCCAATATGCAAACTATTGCTATATAGAAAATTTCAATGAGAAAAAACATAGTAACCTACTGATAAGCAGGTACAGTTAATTTCATCTGTACCTTTGAAAAGTAAGTGCATGCAAATATGTTACTGGAGCAAGCATAATAACTAATCAAGTTAATCAAGAGAAGCAGGAAAGAATAATACATACCCATTTCAGTAATGAAACATAATACTGGTACGAATAACACTAAATGAAAGATTGTTCTTGGCAGATTCAATATCTAAACAGTATAAATGGTTATGTTGTTATAGTAAGTTAAGCTAAATATAACTGAGATGTGATTGGACTGTGATAAACTTAGTGGATAAAAGATATATGCTTGGCATAAATTCAAATAATGTGGACAACAATATGACTAGTAGAAGAAAACAACAGCGGCCGAGACTGGTAAGAGATGTATTCTTTCATTTTAATTAAAGTTCTAGTGTTAGGCTTATAGTCATATTTATTTTAATCTAAAAAAAAAGACAAAATGCTTGTCTTGAATAATTAAAAAGTTCTTATATCTTTATTCATTTTAGTTCCGCAGTAGAATTAATCAGGCAGTGACAAACTTTGTTCGACAATGCTCATGTCTCTGCCCCAGCACTATGAATGATTATAACACAGCAATGGCATTTTAAAACTGCAATGGTTACTTACAGTAAAGATATAAAAAATATAATTTGAAATTCTTTAGTAGGTTTATAAAATGCAGAGAACATTTTGGACTTAAACTTAACGTCCTGCCATTTTTTCTGGAAATCAGTAGTTGTCATATTTCATACTGATATGTTTATTTGTACCCAATGTGGTATATATATTTTTTTTTAAATTAAAAATTATTCATCTCTACTAATATTATTTGCCAACAATAATTTTATTTCTCTCATTAAGTACTTACCTGGTTGTCTTTAACTTTGAAAAAAAAAGTGAAGTATTATTAAATGTGGCATAATTAATACAAATAATGGTAAAATTGCTTGAAAATTGTATAAATGCATGCCATTGATGAAAATATTAAACTACCAGTCATCAGAACCTGTCCAATATTTAATTCATTTCACCAGAACCTGTCCACTGTTTAATGCCAGTCACCAGAACCAGTCTAATATTTAATATAATTCACCAGAACCTGTCCACTGTTTAATATCAGTCACCAGAACATGTCCAATATTTAATACCATTCTCCAGAACCTGTCCACTGTTTAATACCAGTCACCAGAACCTGTCCAATTTTTAATACCATTCACCAGAACCTATCCACTGTTTAATAACAGTCACCAGAACCTGTCCAATATTTAATACCAGTCACCAGAACCTGTCCAATACTTAATACCATTCACCAGAACCTGTCCAATGTGTAATACCAGTCACCAGAAACTGTCCAATGTTTAATGCCAGTTACCAGAACCTGTCCACTGTTTAATACCAGTCAATAGAACCTATCCAATGTGTAATAGTATTCACCAGAACCTGTCCAATATTTAATACCATTCACCAGAACCTGTCCACTGTTTAATACCAGTCACCAAAACCTGTCTAATATTTAATACCACTCACCAGAAATTGCCCAATGTGTAATACCAGTCACCAGAACCTGTCCAATACTTAATACCATTCACCAGAACCTGTCCAATGTGTAATACCAGTCACCAGAACCTGTCCAATGTGTAACACAAATCACCAGAACCTGTCCAATGTTTAATACCAGTCACAGGAACCTGTCCAATATTTAATACCATTCATCAGAACCTGTCCACTGTTTAATACCAGTCACCAGAACCAGTCCAATATTGAATACCATTCATCAGAACCTGTCCACTGTTTAATGCCAGTCACCAGAAACTGTCCAATGTGTAATACCAGTCACCAGAACCTGTCCAACGTGTAATACCACTCACCAGAACCTGCCCAATGTTTAATACGATTCACCAGAACCTGTCCACTCTTTAATACCAGTCACCAGAACCTGTCCACTATTTAATACCATTCACCAGAACCTGTTCGCTGTTTAATGCCAGTCACCAGAACATGTCCAGTGTTTAATACCAGTCACCAGAACCTGTCCACTGTTTAATACCAGTCACCAGAACCTGTCCAATGTGTAATACAGTCTCAAGAACCTGTCCAATGTGTAACACAAGTCACCAGAACCTGACCAATGTTTAATGTCAGTCACCAGAACCTGTCCACTGTTTAATACCAGTCACCAGAACCTGTCCACTGTTTAATACAAGTCACCATAACCTGTCCACTGTTAAAAACCAGTCACCAGAACCTGTCCAATATTTAATACCATTCACCAGAACCCGTCCACTGTTTAATACCAGTCACCAGAACCTGTCCAATATTTAATACCAATCAACAGAACCTGTCCACTGTTTAATGCAAGTCACCAGAACCTGTCCATTGTTTAATACCAGTCACCAGAACCTGTCCACTGTTTAATACAAGTCACCAAAACCTGTCCAATATTTAATACCATTCACCTGAACCTGTCCACTGTTTAATACAAGTGAAAGGAACATGTCAAATATGTAATACCATTCACCAGAACCTGTCCACTGTTTAATACCAGTCACCAGAACCTGTCCATTATTTAATACCATTCACCATAACATGTTCACTGTTTAATACCAATCACCAGAACCTGTCCATTATTTAATACCATTCAACAGAACCTGTCCACTGTTTAATGCCAGTCACCAGAACCTGTCCACTGTTTAATACCAGTCACCAGAACATGTCCACTGTTTAATGCCAGTCACCAGAACCTGTCCATTGTTTAATACCAGTCACCAGAACCTGTCCACTGTTTAATACCAGTTACCAGAACCTGTCCAATATTTAATACCATTCACCAGAACCTTTCCACTGTTTAATACCAGTCACAAGAACCTGTCCAATATTTAATACAATTCAACAGAACCTGTCCACTGCTTAATGCCAGTCACCAGAACCTGTCTACTGTTTAATACCAGTCACCAGAACCTGTCCACTGTTTAATACAAGTCACCATAACCTGTCCACTGTTAAAAACCAGTCACCAGAACCTGTCCAATATTTAATACCATTCACCAGAACCCGTCCACTGTTTAATACCAGTCACCAGAACCTGTCCAATATTTAATACCAATCAACAGAACCTGTCCACTGTTTAATGCAAGTCACCAGAACCTGTCCATTGTTTAATACCAGTCACCAGAACCTGTCCACGGTTTAATACAAGTCACCAAAACCTGTCCAATATTTAATACCATTCACCTGAACCTGTCCACTGTTTAATACAAGTGAAAGGAACATGTCAAATATTTAATACCATTCACCAGAACCTGCCCACTGTTTAATACCAGTCACCAGAACCTGTCCATTATTTAATACCATTCACCATAATATGTTCACTGTTTAATACCAATCACCAGAACCTGTCCATTATTTAATACCATTCAACAGAACCTGTCCACTGTTTAATGCTAGTCACCAGAACCTGTCCACTGTTTAATACCAGTCACCAGAACATGTCCACTGTTTAATACCAGTCACCAGAACCTGTCCAATATTTAATACCATTCACCAGAACCTGTCCACTGTTTAATACAAATCACAGGAACCTGTCCAATATTTAATACCATTCACCAGAACCTGTCCAATGTTTAATATCAGTCACCAGAACCTGTCCAATATTTAATACCATTCACCAGAACCTGTCCACTGTTTAATACCAGTCACCAGAACCTGTCCAATATTTAATATCATTCAACAGAACCTGTCCACTGTTTAACGTCAGTACCCAGAACCTGTCCACTGTTTAATACCAGTCACCCAAACCTGTCCACTGTTTAATACCAGTCACCAGAACCTGTCCAATATTTAGTACAATTCACCAGAACCTGTCCACTGTTTAATACCAATCACCAGAACATATCCAATATTTAATACCATTCAACAGAACCTGTCCACTGTTTAATGCCAGTCACCAGAACCTGTCCACTGTTTAATACCATTCACCAGAACCTGTTCACTGTTTAATACAAATCACAGGAACCTGTCCAATATTTAATATCATTCACCAGAACCAGTCCAATATTTAATACCATTCACCTGAACCTGTCCACTGTTTAATACAAGTGAAAGGAACCTGTCCACTATTTAATACCATTAACCATAACATATCCGCTGTTTAATGCCAGTCACAATAACCTGTCCACTGTTTAATACCAGTCACCAGAACCTGTCCAATATTTAATACCATTAACCAGAACCTGTTCACTGTTTAATACTATTCACCAGAACCTGTCCAATATTTAATACCATTCAACAGAACCTGTCCACTGTTTAATGCCAGTCACCATAACCTGTCCACTGTTTAATACAAGTCAACAGAACCTGTCCAATATTTAATACCATTCACCAGAACCTGTCCACTGTTTAATACCAGTCACATGAACCTGTCCAATATTTAATACCATTCACCAGAACCTGTCTACTAATTAATACCAGTCACCAGAACCTGTCCAATATTTAATACCATTCACCAGAACCTGTCCACTGTTTAATGCCAGTCACCAGAACCTGTCCACTGTTTAATACCAGTCACCAGAACCTGTCCACTGTTTAATACAAGTCACCAGAACCTGTCCAATATTTAATACCATTCACCTGAACCTGTCCACTGTTTAATACAAGTGAAAGGAACATGTCAAATATTTAATACCATTCACCAGAACCTGTCCACTGTTTAATACCAGTCACCAGAACCTGTCCATTATTTAATACCATTCACCATAACATGTTCACTGTTTAATACCAGTCACCAGAACCTGTCCAATATTTAATATCATTCAACAGAACATGTCCACTGTTTAACGTCAGTACCCAGAACCTGTCCACTGTTTAATACCAGTCACCCAAACCTGTCCACTGTTTAATACCAGTCACCAGAACCTGTCTAATATTTAATACCATTCACCAGAACTTGTCCACTGTTTAATACCAATCACCAGAACCTGTCCAATATTTAATACCATACAACATAACTTTTCCACTGTTTAATGCCAGTCACCAGAACCTGTCCACTGTTTAATACCAGTCACCAGAACATGTCCACTGTCTAATACAAGTCACCAGAACATGTCTAATATTTAATACCATTCACCAGAACCTGTCCACTGTTTAATACAAATCACAGGAACCTGTCCAATATTTGTTACCATTCACCAGAACCTGTCCACTGTTTAATACCAGTCACCAGAACCTGTCCAATATTTAATACCATTCAACAGAACCTGTCCACTGCTCAATGCCAGTCACCAGAACCTGTCTACTGTTTAATACCAGTCACCAGAACCTGTCCACTGTTTAATACAACTCACCAGAACCTGCCCAATATTTAATACCATTCACCAGAACCTGTCCACTGTTTAATGCCAGTCACCAAAACCTGTCCATTGTTTAATACCAGTCACCAGAACCCGTCCACTGTTTAATACCAGTCACCAGAACCTGTCCAATATTTAATACCAATCAACAGAACCTGTCCACTGTTTAATGCCAGTCACCAGAACCTGTCCATTGTTTAATAACAGTCACCAGAACCTGTCCACTGTTTAATACAAGTCACCAGAACCTGTCCAATATTTAATACCATTCACCTGAACCTGTCCACTGTTTAATACAAGTGAAAGGAACATGTCAAATATTTAATACCATTCACCAGAACCTGTCCACTGTTTAATACCAGTCACCAGAACCTGTCCAATATTTAATACCATTCACCAGAACCTGTCCACTGTTTAATACCAATCACCAGAACCTGTCAAATATTTAATATCATTCAACAGAACCTGTCGACTGTTTAATGCCAGTCACCAGAACCTGTCCACTGTTTAATACCAGTCACCAGAACCTGTCCAATATTTAATACCATTCACCAGAACCTGTCCACTGTTTAATACAAATCACAGGAACCTGTCCAATATTTAATACCATTCACCAGAACCTGCCCACTGTTTAATACCAGTCACCAGAACCTGTCCATTATTTAATACCATTCCCCATAATATGTTCACTGTTTAATACCAATCACCAGAACCTGTCCATTATTTAATACCATTCAACAGAACCTGTCCACTGTTTAATGCCAGTCACCAGAACCTGTCCACTGTTTAATACCAGTCACCAGAACATGTCCACTGTTTAATACCAGTCACCAGAACCTGTCCAATATTTAATACCATTCACCAGAACCTGTCCACTGTTTAATACAAATCACAGGAACCTGTCCAATATTTAATACCATTCACCAGAACCTGTCCAATGTTTAATATCAGTCACCAGAACCTGTCCAATATTTAATACCATTCACCAGAACCTGTCCACTGTTTAATACCAGTCACCAGAACCTGTCCAATATTTAATATCATTCAACAGAACCTGTCCACTGTTTAACGTCAGTACCCAGAACCTGTCCACTGTTTAATACCAGTCACCCAAACCTGTCCACTGTTTAATACCAGTCACCAGAACCTGTCCAATATTTAGTACAATTCACCAGAACCTGTCCACTGTTTAATACCAATCACCAGAACCTATCCAATATTTAATACCATTCAACAGAACCTGTCCACTGTTTAATGCCAGTCACCAGAACCTGTCCACTGTTTAATACCATTCACCAGAACCTGTTCACTGTTTAATACAAATCACAGGAACCTGTCCAATATTTAATACCATTCACCAGAACCAGTCCAATATTTAATACCATTCACCTGAACCTGTCCACTGTTTAATACAAGTGAAAGGAACCTGTCCACTATTTAATACCATTAACCATAACATATCCGCTGTTTAATGCCAGTCACAATAACCGGTCCACTGTTTAATACCAGTCACCAGAACCTGTCCAATATTTAATACCATTAACCAGAACCTGTTCACTGTTTAATACTATTCACCAGAACCTGTCCAATATTTAATACCATTCAACAGAACCTGTCCACTGTTTAATGCCAGTCACCATAACCTGTCCACTGTTTAATACAAGTCAACAGAACCTGTCCAATATTTAATACCATTCACCAGAACCTGTCCACTGTTTAATAGCAGTCACATGAACCTGTCCAATATTTAATACCATTCACCAGAACCTGTCTACTAATTAATACCAGTCACCAGAACCTGTCCAATATTTAATACCATTCACCAGAACCTGTCCACTGTTTAATGCCAGTCACCAGAACCTGTCCACTGTTTAATACCAGTCACCAGAACCTGTCCACTGTTTAATACAAGTCACCAGAACCTGTCCAATATTTAATACCATTCACCTGAACCTGTCCACTGTTTAATACAAGTGAAAGGAACATGTCAAATATTTAATACCATTCACCAGAACCTGTCCACTGTTTAATACCAGTCACCAGAACCTGTCCATTATTTAATACCATTCACCATAACATGTTCACTGTTTAATACCAGTCACCAGAACCTGTCCAATATTTAATATCATTCAACAGAACATGTCCACTGTTTAACGTCAGTACCCAGAACCTGTCCACTGTTTAATACCAGTCACCCAAACCTGTCCACTGTTTAATACCAGTCACCAGAACCTGTCTAATATTTAATACCATTCACCAGAACTTGTCCACTGTTTAATACCAATCACCAGAACCTGTCCAATATTTAATACCATACAACATAACTTTTCCACTGTTTAATGCCAGTCACCAGAACCTGTCCACTGTTTAATACCAGTCACCAGTACATGTCCACTGTCTAATACAAGTCACCAGAACATGTCTAATATTTAATACCATTCACCAGAACCTGTCCACTGTTTAATACAAATCACAGGAACCTGTCCAATATTTGTTACCATTCACCAGAACCTGTCCACTGTTTAATACCAGTCACCAGAACCTGTCCAATATTTAATACCATTCAACAGAACCTGTCCACTGCTCAATGCCAGTCACCAGAACCTGTCTACTGTTTAATACCAGTCACCAGAACCTGTGCACTGTTTAATACAACTCACCAGAACCTGCCCAATATTTAATACCATTCACCAGAACCTGTCCACTGTTTAATGCCAGTCACCAGAACCTGTCCATTGTTTAATACCAGTCACCAGAACCCGTCCACTGTTTAATACCAGTCACCAGAACCTGTCCAATATTTAATACCAATCAACAGAACCTGTCCACTGTTTAATGCCAGTCACCAGAACCTGTCCATTGTTTAATAACAGTCACCAGAACCTGTCCACTGTTTAATACAAGTCACCAGAACCTGTCCAATATTTAATACCATTCACCAGAACCTGTCCACTGTTTAATACCAGTCACCAGAACCTGTCCAATATTTAATACCATTCACCAGAACCTGTCCACTGTTTAATACCAATCACCAGAACCTGTCAAATATTTAATATCATTCAACAGAACCTGTCGACTGTTTAATGCCAGTCACCAGAACCTGTCCACTGTTTAATACCAGTCACCAGAACCTGTCCAATATTTAATACCATTCACCAGAACCTGTCCACTGTTTAATACAAATCACAGGAACCTGTCCAATATTTAATACCATTCACCAGAACCTTTCCACTGTTTAATACCAGTCACCAGAACCTGTCCAATATTTAATACCATTCAACAGAACCTGTCCACTGCTTAATGCCAGTCACCAGAACCTGTCTACTGTTTAATACCAGTCACCAGAACCTGTCCACTGTTTAATACAACTCACCAGAACCTGCCCAATATTTAATACCATTTACCAGAACCTGTCCACTGTTTAATGCCAGTCACCAGAACCTGTCCACTGTTTAATACCAGTCACCAGAACCTGTCCACTGTTTAATACAAGTCACCAGAACCTGTCCAATATTGAATACCATTCACCTGAACCTGTCCACTGTTTAATAAAAGTGAAAGGAACCTGTCCACTGTTTAATACCAGTCACCAGAACATGTCCACTGTTTAATACCAGTCACCAGAATCTGTCCAATATTTAATACCATTCACCAGAACCTGTCCACTGTTTAATACAAATCACAGGAACCTGTCCAATATTTAATACCATTCACCAGAACCTGTCCAATGTTTAATATCAGTCACCAGAACCTGTCCAATATTTAATACCATTCACCAGAACCTGTCCACTGTTTAATACCAGTCACCAGAACCTGTCCAATATTTAATATCATTCAACAGAACCTGTCCACTGTTTAACGTCAGTACCCAGAACCTGTCCACTGTTTAATACCAGTCATTCAAACCTGTCCACTGTTTAATACCAGTCACCAGAACCTGTCCAATATTTAATACCAATAACCAGAACCTGTTCACTGTTTAATACTATTCACCAGAACCTGTCCAATATTTAATACCATTCAACAGAACCTGTCCACTGTTTAATGCCAGTCACCATAACCTGTCCACTGTTTAATACAAGTCAACAGAACCTGTCCAATATTTAATACCATTCACCAGAACCTGTCCACTGTTTAATACCAGTCACATGAACCTGTCCAATATTTAATACCATTCACCAGAACCTGTCTACTAATTAATACCAGTCACCAGAACCTGTCCAATATTTAATACCATTCACCAGAACCTGTCCACTGTTTAATGCCAGTCACCAGAACCTGTCCACTGTTTAATACCAGTCACCAGAACCTGTCCACTGTTTAATACAAGTCACCAGAACCTGTCCAATATTTAATACCATTCACCTGAACCTGTCCACTGTTTAATACAAGTGAAAGGAACATGTCAAATATTTAATACCATTCACCAGAACCTGTCCACTGTTTAATACCAGTCACCAGAACCTGTCCATTATTTAATACCATTCACCATAACATGTTCACTGTTTAATACCAGTCACCAGAACCTGTCCAATATTTAATATCATTCAACAGAACATGTCCACTGTTTAACGTCAGTACCCAGAACCTGTCCACTGTTTAATACCAGTCACCCAAACCTGTCCACTGTTTAATACCAGTCACCAGAACCTGTCTAATATTTAATACCATTCACCAGAACTTGTCCACTGTTTAATACCAATCACCAGAACCTGTCCAATATTTAATACCATACAACATAACTTTTCCACTGTTTAATGCCAGTCACCAGAACCTGTCCACTGTTTAATACCAGTCACCAGAACATGTCCACTGTCTAATACAAGTCACCAGAACATGTCTAATATTTAATACCATTCACCAGAACCTGTCCACTATTTAATACAAATCACAGGAACCTGTCCAATATTTGTTACCATTCACCAGAACCTGTCCACTGTTTAATACCAGTCACCAGAACCTGTCCAATATTTAATACCATTCAACAGAACCTGTCCACTGCTCAATGCCAGTCACCAGAACCTGTCTACTGTTTAATACCAGTCACCAGAACCTGTCCACTGTTTAATACAACTCACCAGAACCTGCCCAATATTTAATACCATTCACCAGAACCTGTCCACTGTTTAATGCCAGTCACCAGAACCTGTCCATTGTTTAATACCAGTCACCAGAACCCGTCCACTGTTTAATACCAGTCACCAGAACCTGTCCAATATTTAATACCATTCACCAGAACCTGTCCACTGTTTAATACCAATCACCAGAACCTGTCAAATATTTAATATCATTCAACAGAACCTGTCGACTGTTTAATGCCAGTCACCAGAACCTGTCCACTGTTTAATACCAGTCACCAGAACCTGTCCAATATTTAATACCATTCACCAGAACCTGTCCACTGTTTAATACAAATCACAGGAACCTGTCCAATATTTAATACCATTCACCAGAACCTTTCCACTGTTTAATACCAGTCACCAGAACCTGTCCAATATTTAATACCATTCAACAGAACCTGTCCACTGCTTAATGCCAGTCACCAGAACCTGTCTACTGTTTAATACCAGTCACCAGAACCTGTCCACTGTTTAATACAACTCACCAGAACCTGCCCAATATTTAATACCATTTACCAGAACCTGTCCACTGTTTAATGCCAGTCACCAGAACCTGTCCACTGTTTAATACCAGTCACCAGAACCTGTCCACTGTTTAATACAAGTCACCAGAACCTGTCCAATATTGAATACCATTCACCTGAACCTGTCCACTGTTTAATAAAAGTGAAAGGAACCTGTCCACTGTTTAATACCAGTCACCAGAACATGTCCACTGTTTAATACCAGTCACCAGAATCTGTCCAATATTTAATACCATTCACCAGAACCTGTCCACTGTTTAATACAAATCACAGGAACCTGTCCAATATTTAATACCATTCACCAGAACCTGTCCACTGTTTAATACCAGTCACCCAAACCTGTCCACTGTTTAATACCAGTCACCAGAACCTGTCCAATATTTAATACCAATAACCAGAACCTGTTCACTGTTTAATACTATTCACCAGAACCTGTCCAATATTTAATACCATTCAACAGAACCTGTCCACTGTTTAATGCCAGTCACCATAACCTGTCCACTGTTTAATACAAGTCAACAGAACCTGTCCAATATTTAATACCATTCACCAGAACCTGTCCACTGTTTAATACAAATCACAGGAACCTGTCCAATATTTGTTACCATTCACCAGAACCTGTCCACTGTTTAATACCAGTCACCAGAACCTGTCCAATATTTAATACCATTCAACAGAACCTGTCCACTGCTCAATGCCAGTCACCAGAACCTGTCTACTGTTTAATACCAGTCACCAGAACCTGTCCACTGTTTAATACAACTCACCAGAACCTGCCCAATATTTAATACCATTCACCAGAACCTGTCCACTGTTTAATGCCAGTCACCAGAACCTGTCCATTGTTTAATACCAGTCACCAGAACCCGTCCACTGTTTAATACCAGTCACCAGAACCTGTCCAATATTTAATACCATTCACCAGAACCTGTCCACTGTTTAATACCAATCACCAGAACCTGTCAAATATTTAATATCATTCAACAGAACCTGTCGACTGTTTAATGCCAGTCACCAGAACCTGTCCACTGTTTAATACCAGTCACCAGAACCTGTCCAATATTTAATACCATTCACCAGAACCTGTCCACTGTTTAATACAAATCACAGGAACCTGTCCAATATTTAATACCATTCACCAGAACCTTTCCACTGTTTAATACCAGTCACCAGAACCTGTCCAATATTTAATACCATTCAACAGAACCTGTCCACTGCTTAATGCCAGTCACCAGAACCTGTCTACTGTTTAATACCAGTCACCAGAACCTGTCCACTGTTTAATACAACTCACCAGAACCTGCCCAATATTTAATACCATTTACCAGAACCTGTCCACTGTTTAATGCCAGTCACCAGAACCTGTCCACTGTTTAATACCAGTCACCAGAACCTGTCCACTGTTTAATACAAGTCACCAGAACCTGTCCAATATTGAATACCATTCACCTGAACCTGTCCACTGTTTAATAAAAGTGAAAGGAACCTGTCCACTGTTTAATACCAGTCACCAGAACATGTCCACTGTTTAATACCAGTCACCAGAATCTGTCCAATATTTAATACCATTCACCAGAACCTGTCCACTGTTTAATACAAATCACAGGAACCTGTCCAATATTTAATACCATTCACCAGAACCTGTCCACTGTTTAATACCAGTCACCCAAACCTGTCCACTGTTTAATACCAGTCACCAGAACCTGTCCAATATTTAATACCAATAACCAGAACCTGTTCACTGTTTAATACTATTCACCAGAACCTGTCCAATATTTAATACCATTCAACAGAACCTGTCCACTGTTTAATGCCAGTCACCATAACCTGTCCACTGTTTAATACAAGTCAACAGAACCTGTCCAATATTTAATACCATTCACCAGAACCTGTCCACTGTTTAATACCAGTCACATGAACCTGTCCAATATTTAATACCATTCACCAGAACCTGTCTACTAATTAATACCAGTCACCAGAACCTGTCCAATATTTAATACCATTCACCAGAACCTGTCCACTGTTTAATGCCAGTCACCAGAACCTGTCCACTGTTTAATACCAGTCACCAGAACCTGTCCACTGTTTAATACAAGTCACCAGAACCTGTCCAATATTTAATACCATTCACCTGAACCTGTCCACTGTTTAATACAAGTGAAAGGAACATGTCAAATATTTAATACCATTCACCAGAACCTGTCCACTGTTTAATACCAGTCACCAGAACCTGTCCATTATTTAATACCATTCACCATAACATGTTCACTGTTTAATACCAGTCACCAGAACCTGTCCAATATTTAATACCAATCAACAGAACCTGTCCACTGTTTAATGCCAGTCACCAGAACCTGTCCATTGTTTAATAACAGTCACCAGAACCTGTCCACTGTTTAATACAAGTCACCAGAACCTGTCCAATATTTAATACCATTCACCTGAACCTGTCCACTGTTTAATACAAGTGAAAGGAACATGTCAAATATTTAATACCATTCACCAGAACCTGTCCACTGTTTGATACCAGTCACCAGAACCTGTCCATTATATAATACCATTCACCATAACATGTTCACTGTTTAATGCCAGTCACCAGAACCTGTCCACTGTTTAATATCAGTCACCAGAACCTGTCTACTAATTAATACCAGTCACCAGAACCTGTCCAATATTTAATACCATTCACCAGAACCTGTCCACTGTTTAATGCCAGTCACCAGAACCTGTCCACTGTTTAATACCAGTCACCAGAACCTGTCCACTGTTTAATACAAGTCACCAGAACCTGTCCAATATTTAATACCATTCACCTGAACCTGTCCACTGTTTAATACAAGTGAAAGGAACATGTCAAATATTTAATACCATTCACCAGAACCTGTCCACTGTTTAATACCAGTCACCAGAACCTGTCCATTATTTAATACCATTCACCATAACATGTTCACTGTTTAATACCAGTCACCAGAACCTGTCCAATATTTAATATCATTCAACAGAACATGTCCACTGTTTAACGTCAGTACCCAGAACCTGTCCACTGTTTAATACCAGTCACTTAAACCTGTCCACTGTTTAATACCAGTCACCAGAACCTGTCTAATATTTAATACCATTCACCAGAACTTGTCCACTGTTTAATACCAATCACCAGAACCTGTCCAATATTTAATACCATACAACATAACTTTTCCACTGTTTAATGCCAGTCACCAGAACCTGTCCACTGTTTAATACCAGACACCAGAACATGTCCACTGTCTAATACAAGTCACCAGAACATGTCTAATATTTAATACCATTCACCAGAACCTGTCCACTGTTTAATACCAGTCACCAGAACCTGTCCAATATTTAATACCATTCAACAGAACCTGTCCACTGCTCAATGCCAGTCACCAGAACCTGTCTACTGTTTAATACCAGTCACCAGAACCCGTCCACTGTTTAATACAACTCACCAGAACCTGCCCAATATTTAATACCATTCACCAGAACCTGTCCACTGTTTAATGCCAGTCACCAGAACCTGTCCATTGTTTAATACCAGTCACCAGAACCCGTCCACTGTTTAATACCAGTCACCAGAACCTGTCCAATATTTAATACCAATCAACAGAACCTGTCCACTGTTTAATGCCAGTCACCAGAACCTGTCCATTGTTTAATAACAGTCACCAGAACCTGTCCACTGTTTAATACAAGTCACCAGAACCTGTCCAATATTTAATACCATTCACCTGAACCTGTCCACTGTTTAATACAAGTGAAAGGAACATGTCAAATATTTAATACCATTCACCAGAACCTGTCCACTGTTTGATACCAGTCACCAGAACCTGTCCATTATATAATACCATTCACCATAACATGTTCACTGTTTAATGCCAGTCACCAGAACCTGTCCACTGTTTAATATCAGTCACCAGAACCTGTCCACTGTTTAATACCAGTCACCAGAACCTGTCCAATATTTAATACCATTCACCAGAACCTGTCCACTGTATAATACCAATCACCAGAACCTGTCAAATATTTAATATCATTCTACAGAACCTGTCGACTGTTTAATGCCAGTCACCAGAACCTGTCCACTGTTTAATACCAGTCACCAGAACCTGTCCAATATTTAATACCATTCACCAGAACCTGTCCACTGTTTAATACAAATCACAGGAACCTGTCCAATATTTGTTACCATTCACCAGAACCTGTCCACTGTTTAATACCAGTCACCAGAACCTGTCCAATATTTAATACCATTCAACAGAACCTGTCCACTGCTCAATGCCAGTCACCAGAACCTGTCTACTGTTTAATACCAGTCACCAGAACCTGTGCACTGTTTAATACAACTCACCAGAACCTGCCCAATATTTAATACCATTCACCAGAACCTGTCCACTGTTTAATGCCAGTCACCAGAACCTGTCCATTGTTTAATACCAGTCACCAGAACCCGTCCACTGTTTAATACCAGTCACCAGAACCTGTCCAATATTTAATACCAATCAACAGAACCTGTCCACTGTTTAATGCCAGTCACCAGAACCTGTCCATTGTTTAATAACAGTCACCAGAACCTGTCCACTGTTTAATACAAGTCACCAGAACCTGTCCAATATTTAATACCATTCACCTGAACCTGTCCACTGTTTAATACAAGTGAAAGGAACATGTCAAATATTTAATACCATTCACCAGAACCTGTCCACTGTTTAATACCAGTCACCAGAACCTGTCCAATATTTAATACCATTCACCAGAATCTGTCCACTGTTTAATACCAATCACCAGAACCTGTCAAATATTTAATATCATTCAACAGAACCTGTCGACTGTTTAATGCCAGTCACCAGAACCTGTCCACTGTTTAATACCAGTCACCAGAACCTGTCCAATATTTAATACCATTCACCAGAACCTGTCCACTGTTTAATACAAATCACAGGAACCTGTCCAATATTTAATACCATTCACCAGAACCTTTCCACTGTTTAATACCAGTCACCAGAACCTGTCCAATATTTAATACCATTCAACAGAACCTGTCCACTGCTTAATGCCAGTCACCAGAACCTGTCTACTGTTTAATACCAGTCACCAGAACCTGTCCACTGTTTAATACAACTCACCAGAACCTGCCCAATATTTAATACCATTTACCAGAACCTGTCCACTGTTTAATGCCAGTCACCAGAACCTGTCCACTGTTTAATACCAGTCACCAGAACCTGTCCACTGTTTAATACAAGTCACCAGAACCTGTCCAATATTGAATACCATTCACCTGAACCTGTCCACTGTTTAATAAAAGTGAAAGGAACCTGTCCACTGTTTAATACCAGTCACCAGAACATGTCCACTGTTTAATACCAGTCACCAGAATCTGTCCAATATTTAATACCATTCACCAGAACCTGTCCACTGTTTAATACAAATCACAGGAACCTGTCCAATATTTAATACCATTCACCAGAACCTGTCCAATGTTTAATATCAGTCACCAGAACCTGTCCAATATTTAATACCATTCACCAGAACCTGTCCACTGTTTAATACCAGTCACCAGAACCTGTCCAATATTTAATATCATTCAACAGAACCTGTCCACTGTTTAACGTCAGTACCCAGAACCTGTCCACTGTTTAATACCAGTCATTCAAACCTGTCCACTGTTTAATACCAGTCACCAGAACCTGTCCAATATTTAATACCAATAACCAGAACCTGTTCACTGTTTAATACTATTCACCAGAACCTGTCCAATATTTAATACCATTCAACAGAACCTGTCCACTGTTTAATGCCAGTCACCATAACCTGTCCACTGTTTAATACAAGTCAACAGAACCTGTCCAATATTTAATACCATTCACCAGAACCTGTCCACTGTTTAATACCAGTCACATGAACCTGTCCAATATTTAATACCATTCACCAGAACCTGTCTACTAATTAATACCAGTCACCAGAACCTGTCCAATATTTAATACCATTCACCAGAACCTGTCCACTGTTTAATGCCAGTCACCAGAACCTGTCCACTGTTTAATACCAGTCACCAGAACCTGTCCACTGTTTAATACAAGTCACCAGAACCTGTCCAATATTTAATACCATTCACCTGAACCTGTCCACTGTTTAATACAAGTGAAAGGAACATGTCAAATATTTAATACCATTCACCAGAACCTGTCCACTGTTTAATACCAGTCACCAGAACCTGTCCATTATTTAATACCATTCACCATAACATGTTCACTGTTTAATACCAGTCACCAGAACCTGTCCAATATTTAATATCATTCAACAGAACATGTCCACTGTTTAACGTCAGTACCCAGAACCTGTCCACTGTTTAATACCAGTCACCCAAACCTGTCCACTGTTTAATACCAGTCACCAGAACCTGTCTAATATTTAATACCATTCACCAGAACTTGTCCACTGTTTAATACCAATCACCAGAACCTGTCCAATATTTAATACCATACAACATAACTTTTCCACTGTTTAATGCCAGTCACCAGAACCTGTCCACTGTTTAATACCAGTCACCAGAACATGTCCACTGTCTAATACAAGTCACCAGAACATGTCTAATATTTAATACCATTCACCAGAACCTGTCCACTATTTAATACAAATCACAGGAACCTGTCCAATATTTGTTACCATTCACCAGAACCTGTCCACTGTTTAATACCAGTCACCAGAACCTGTCCAATATTTAATACCATTCAACAGAACCTGTCCACTGCTCAATGCCAGTCACCAGAACCTGTCTACTGTTTAATACCAGTCACCAGAACCTGTCCACTGTTTAATACAACTCACCAGAACCTGCCCAATATTTAATACCATTCACCAGAACCTGTCCACTGTTTAATGCCAGTCACCAGAACCTGTCCATTGTTTAATACCAGTCACCAGAACCCGTCCACTGTTTAATACCAGTCACCAGAACCTGTCCAATATTTAATACCATTCACCAGAACCTGTCCACTGTTTAATACCAATCACCAGAACCTGTCAAATATTTAATATCATTCAACAGAACCTGTCGACTGTTTAATGCCAGTCACCAGAACCTGTCCACTGTTTAATACCAGTCACCAGAACCTGTCCAATATTTAATACCATTCACCAGAACCTGTCCACTGTTTAATACAAATCACAGGAACCTGTCCAATATTTAATACCATTCACCAGAACCTTTCCACTGTTTAATACCAGTCACCAGAACCTGTCCAATATTTAATACCATTCAACAGAACCTGTCCACTGCTTAATGCCAGTCACCAGAACCTGTCTACTGTTTAATACCAGTCACCAGAACCTGTCCACTGTTTAATACAACTCACCAGAACCTGCCCAATATTTAATACCATTTACCAGAACCTGTCCACTGTTTAATGCCAGTCACCAGAACCTGTCCACTGTTTAATACCAGTCACCAGAACCTGTCCACTGTTTAATACAAGTCACCAGAACCTGTCCAATATTGAATACCATTCACCTGAACCTGTCCACTGTTTAATAAAAGTGAAAGGAACCTGTCCACTGTTTAATACCAGTCACCAGAACATGTCCACTGTTTAATACCAGTCACCAGAATCTGTCCAATATTTAATACCATTCACCAGAACCTGTCCACTGTTTAATACAAATCACAGGAACCTGTCCAATATTTAATACCATTCACCAGAACCTGTCCACTGTTTAATACCAGTCACCCAAACCTGTCCACTGTTTAATACCAGTCACCAGAACCTGTCCAATATTTAATACCAATAACCAGAACCTGTTCACTGTTTAATACTATTCACCAGAACCTGTCCAATATTTAATACCATTCAACAGAACCTGTCCACTGTTTAATGCCAGTCACCATAACCTGTCCACTGTTTAATACAAGTCAACAGAACCTGTCCAATATTTAATACCATTCACCAGAACCTGTCCACTGTTTAATACCAGTCACATGAACCTGTCCAATATTTAATACCATTCACCAGAACCTGTCTACTAATTAATACCAGTCACCAGAACCTGTCCAATATTTAATACCATTCACCAGAACCTGTCCACTGTTTAATGCCAGTCACCAGAACCTGTCCACTGTTTAATACCAGTCACCAGAACCTGTCCACTGTTTAATACAAGTCACCAGAACCTGTCCAATATTTAATACCATTCACCTGAACCTGTCCACTGTTTAATACAAGTGAAAGGAACATGTCAAATATTTAATACCATTCACCAGAACCTGTCCACTGTTTAATACCAGTCACCAGAACCTGTCCATTATTTAATACCATTCACCATAACATGTTCACTGTTTAATACCAGTCACCAGAACCTGTCCAATATTTAATACCAATCAACAGAACCTGTCCACTGTTTAATGCCAGTCACCAGAACCTGTCCATTGTTTAATAACAGTCACCAGAACCTGTCCACTGTTTAATACAAGTCACCAGAACCTGTCCAATATTTAATACCATTCACCTGAACCTGTCCACTGTTTAATACAAGTGAAAGGAACATGTCAAATATTTAATACCATTCACCAGAACCTGTCCACTGTTTGATACCAGTCACCAGAACCTGTCCATTATATAATACCATTCACCATAACATGTTCACTGTTTAATGCCAGTCACCAGAACCTGTCCACTGTTTAATATCAGTCACCAGAACCTGTCTACTAATTAATACCAGTCACCAGAACCTGTCCAATATTTAATACCATTCACCAGAACCTGTCCACTGTTTAATGCCAGTCACCAGAACCTGTCCACTGTTTAATACCAGTCACCAGAACCTGTCCACTGTTTAATACAAGTCACCAGAACCTGTCCAATATTTAATACCATTCACCTGAACCTGTCCACTGTTTAATACAAGTGAAAGGAACATGTCAAATATTTAATACCATTCACCAGAACCTGTCCACTGTTTAATACCAGTCACCAGAACCTGTCCATTATTTAATACCATTCACCATAACATGTTCACTGTTTAATACCAGTCACCAGAACCTGTCCAATATTTAATATCATTCAAAAGAACATGTCCACTGTTTAACGTCAGTACCCAGAACCTGTCCACTGTTTAATACCAGTCACCCAAACCTGTCCACTGTTTAATACCAGTCACCAGAACCTGTCTAATATTTAATACCATTCACCAGAACTTGTCCACTTTTTAATACCAATCACCAGAACCTGTCCAATATTTAATACCATACAACATAACTTTTCCACTGTTTAATGCCAGTCACCAGAACCTGTCCACTGTTTAATACCAGACACCAGAACATGTCCACTGTCTAATACAAGTCACCAGAACATGTCTAATATTTAATACCATTCACCAGAACCTGTACACTATTTAATACAAATCACAGGAACATGTCCAATATTTGTTACCATTCACCAGAACCTGTCCACTGTTTAATACCAGTCACCAGAACCTGTCCAATATTTAATACCATTCAACAGAACCTGTCCACTGCTCAATGCCAGTCACCAGAACCTGTCTACTGTTTAATACCAGTCACCAGAACCTGTCCACTGTTTAATACAACTCACCAGAACCTGCCCAATATTTAATACCATTCACCAGAACCTGTCCACTGTTTAAATCCAGTCACCAGAACCTGTCCATTGTTTAATACCAGTCACCAGAACCCGTCCACTGTTTAATACCAGTCACCAGAACCTGTCCAATATTTAATACCAATCAACAGAACCTGTCCACTGTTTAATGCCAGTCACCAGAACCTGTCCATTGTTTAATAACAGTCACCAGAACCTGTCCACTGTTTAATACAAGTCACCAGAACCTGTCCAATATTTAATACCATTCACCTGAACCTGTCCACTGTTTAATACAAGTGAAAGGAACATGTCAAATATTTAATACCATTCACCAGAACCTGTCCACTGTTTGATACCAGTCACCAGAACCTGTCCATTATATAATACCATTCACCATAACATGTTCACTGTTTAATGCCAGTCACCAGAACCTGTCCACTGTTTAATATCAGTCACCAGAACCTGTCCACTGTTTAATACCAGTCACCAGAACCTGTCCAATATTTAATACCATTCACCAGAACCTGTCCACTGTATAATACCAATCACCAGAACCTGTCAAATATTTAATATCATTCAACAGAACCTGTCGACTGTTTAATGCCAGTCACCAGAACCTGTCCACTGTTTAATACCAGTCACCAGAACCTGTCCAATATTTAATACCATTCACCTGAACCTGTCCACTGTTTAATACAAGTGAAAGGAACATGTCAAATATTTAATACCATTCACCAGAACCTGTCCACTGTTTAATACCAGTCACCAGAACCTGTCCATTATTTAATACCATTCACCATAACATGTTCACTGTTTAATACCAGTCACCAGAACCTGTCCAATATTTAATACCAATCAACAGAACCTGTCCACTGTTTAATGCCAGTCACCAGAACCTGTCCATTGTTTAATAACAGTCACCAGAACCTGTCCACTGTTTAATACAAGTCACCAGAACCTGTCCAATATTTAATACCATTCACCTGAACCTGTCCACTGTTTAATACAAGTGAAAGGAACATGTCAAATATTTAATACCATTCACCAGAACCTGTCCACTGTTTGATACCAGTCACCAGAACCTGTCCATTATATAATACCATTCACCATAACATGTTCACTGTTTAATGCCAGTCACTAGAACCTGTCCACTGTTTAATATCAGTCACCAGAACCTGTCTACTAATTAATACCAGTCACCAGAACCTGACCAATATTTAATACCATTCACCAGAACCTGTCCACTGTTTAATGCCAGTCACCAGAACCTGTCCACTGTTTAATACCAGTCACCAGAACCTGTCCACTGTTTAATACAAGTCACCAGAACCTGTCCAATATTTAATACCATTCACCTGAACCTGTCCACTGTTTAATACAAGTGAAAGGAACATGTCAAATATTTAATACCATTCACCAGAACCTGTCCACTGTTTAATACCAGTCACCAGAACCTGTCCATTATTTAATACCATTCACCATAACATGTTCACTGTTTAATACCAGTCACCAGAACCTGTCCAATATTTAATATCATTCAACAGAACATGTTCACTGTTTAACGTCAGTACCCAGAACCTGTCCACTGTTTAATACCAGTCACCCAAACCTGTCCACTGTTTAATACCAGTCACCAGAACCTGTCTAATATTTAATACCATTCACCAGAACTTGTCCACTGTTTAATACCAATCACCAGAACCTGTCCAATATTTAATACCATACAACATAACTTTTCCACTGTTTAATGCCAGTCACCAGAACCTGTCCACTGTTTAATACCAGACACCAGAACATGTCCACTGTCTAATACAAGTCACCAGAACATGTCTAATATTTAATACCATTCACCAGAACCTGTACACTATTTAATACAAATCACAGGAACATGTCCAATATTTGTTACCATTCACCAGAACCTGTCCACTGTTTAATACCAGTCACCAGAACCTGTCCAATATTTAATACCATTCAACAGAACCTGTCCACTGCTCAATGCCAGTCACCAGAACCTGTCTACTGTTTAATACCAGTCACCAGAACCTGTCCACTGTTTAATACAACTCACCAGAACCTGCCCAATATTTAATACCATTCACCAGAACCTGTCCACTGTTTAATGCCAGTCACCAGAACCTGTCCATTGTTTAATACCAGTCACCAGAACCCGTCCACTGTTTAATACCAGTCACCAGAACCTGTCCAATTTTTAATACCAATCAACAGAACCTGTCCACTGTTTAATGCCAGTCACCAGAACCTGTCCATTGTTTAATAACAGTCACCAGAACCTGTCCACTGTTTAATACAAGTCACCAGAACCTGTCCAATATTTAATACCATTCACCTGAACCTGTCCACTGTTTAATACAAGTGAAAGGAACATGTCAAATATTTAATACCATTCACCAGAACCTGTCCACTGTTTGATACCAGTCACCAGAACCTGTCCATTATATAATACCATTCACCATAACATGTTCACTGTTTAATGCCAGTCACCAGAACCTGTCCACTGTTTAATATCAGTCACCAGAACCTGTCCACTGTTTAATACCAGTCACCAGAACCTGTCCAATATTTAATACCATTCACCAGAACCTGTCCACTGTATAATACCAATCACCAGAACCTGTCAAATATTTAATATCATTCAACAGAACCTGTCGACTGTTTAATGCCAGTCACCAGAACCTGTCCACTGTTTAATACCAGTCACCAGAACCTGTCCAATATTTAATACCATTCACCAGAACCTGTCCACTGTTTAATACAAATCACAGGAACCTGTCCAATATTTAATACCATTCACCAGAACCTTTCCACTGTTTAATACCAGTCACCAGAACCTGTCCAATATTTAATACCATTCACCATAACATGTTCACTGTTTAATGCCAGTCACCAGAACCTGTCCACTGCTTAATGCCAGTCACCAGAACCTGTCTACTGTTTAATACCAGTCACCAGAACCTGTCCACTGTTTAATACAACTTACCAGAACCTGCCCAATATTTATTACCATTCACCAGAACCTGTCCACTGTTTAATGCCAGTCACCAGAACCTGTCCACTGTTTAATACCAGTCACCAGAGCCTGTCCACTGTTTAATACAAGTCACCAGAACCTGTCCAATATTGAATACCATTCACCTGAACCTGTCCACTGTTTAATACAAGTGAAAGGAACCTGTCCACTATTTAATACCATTAACCATAACATGTCCACTGTGTAATGCCAGTCACCAGAACCTGTCCACTGTTTAATACCAGTCACCAGAACCTGTCCAATATTTAATACCATTAACCAGAACCTGTCCACTGTTTAATACCATTCAACAGAACCTGTCCACTGTTTAATGCCAGTCACCATAACCTGTCCACTGTTTAATACAAGTCACCAGAACCTGTCCAATATTTAATACCATTCAACAGAACCTGTCCACTGTTTAATGCCAGTCACCATAACCTGTCCACTGTTTAATACAAGTCAACAGAACCTGTCCAATATTTAATACCATTCACCAGAACCTGTCCACTGTTTAATACCAGTCACAGGAACCTGTCCAATATTTAATACCATTCACCAGAACCTGTCCACTGTTTAATACCAGTCACCAGAACCTGTCCAATATTGAATACCATTCACCAGAACCTGTCCACTGTTTAATGCCAGTCACCAGAACCTGTCCACTGTTTAATACCAGTCACCAGAACCTGTCCACTGTTTAATACAAGTCAACATAACCTGTCCACTGTTAAAAACCAGTCACCAGAACCTGTCCAATATTTAATACCATTCACCAGAACCCGTCCACTGTTTAATACCAGTCACCATAACCTGTCCAATATTTAATACCAATCAACAGAACCTGTCCACTGTTTAATGCCAGTCACCAGAACCTGTCCATTGTTTAATACAAGTCACCAGAACCTGTCCAATATTTAATACCATTCACCTGAACCTGTCCACTGTTTAATACAAGTGAAAGGAACATGTCAAATATTTAATACCATTCACCAGAACCTGTCCACTGTTTAATACCAGTCACCAGAACCTGTCCACTATTTAATATCATTCACCATAACATGTTCACTGTTTAATGGCAGTCACCAGAACCTGTCCACTGTTTAATATCAGTCACCAGAACCTGTCCACTGTTTAATACCAGTCACCAGAACCTGTCTAATATTTAATACCATTCACCAGAACCTGTCCACTGTTTAATACCAGTCACCAGAACCTGTCCAATATTTAATACCATTCAACAGAACCTGTCCACTGTTTAATGCCAGTCACCAGAACCTGTCCACTGTTTAATACAAGTCAACAGAACCTGTCCAATATTTAATACCATTCACCAGAACCTGTCCACTGTTTAATACCAGTCACAGGAACCTGTCCAATATTTAATACCATTCACCAGAACCTGTCCACTGTTTAATACCAGTCACCAGAACCTGTCCAATATTTAATACCATTTACCAGAACCTGTCCACTGTTTAATGCCAGTCACCTGAACATGTCCACTGATTAATAGAAGTCACCATAACCTGTCCACTGTTAAAAACCAGTCACCAGAACCTGTCCAATATTTAATACCATTCAACAGAACCCGTCCACTGTTTAATACCAGTTACCAGAACCTGTCCAATATTTAATACTATTCACCATAACATGTCCACTGTTTAATGCCAGTCACCAGAACATGTCCAATATTTAATACCATTCACTAGAACCTGTCCACTGTATAATACCAGTCACCAGAACATGTCCAATATTTAATACCATTTACCAGAACCTGTCCAATTTATAATACCAGTCACCAGAACCTGTCCAATGTGTAATACCATTCGCCAGAACCTATTCAATGTTTAATACCAGTCACAAGAACCTGTCCACTGTTTAATACAAGTCAACAGAACATGTCCAATATTTAATACCATTCACCAGAACCTGTCCACTGTTTAATACCAATCACATGAACCTGTCCAATATTTAATACCATTCACCAGAATCTGTCCACTGTTTAATACCAATCACCAGAACCTGTCAAATATTTGATACCATTCAACAGAACCTGTCCACTGTTTAATGCCAGTCACCAGAACCTGTCCACTGTTTAATACCAGTCATCAGAACATGTCCACTGTTTAATACAAGTCACCAGAACCTGTCCAATATTTAATACCATTCACCAGAACCTGTCCACTGTTTAATACCAATCACAGGAACCTGTCCAATATTTAATACCATTCACCAGAACCTGTCCACTGTATAATACCAGTCACCAGAACCTGTCCAATATTTAATACCATTCAACAGAACCTCTCCACTGCTTAATGCCAGTCACCAGAACATGTCTACTGTTTAATACCAGTCACCAGAACCTGTCCACTGTTTATTACAACTCACCAGAACCTGCCCAATATTTAATACCATTCACCAGAACCTGTCCACTGTTTAATATCAGTCACCAGAAACTGTCCACTGTTTAATACCAGTCACCAGAACCTGTCAAATATTTAATACCATTCATCAGAACCTGTCCACTGTTTAATACCAGTCACCAGAACCTGTCCAATATTAAATACCATTCAACAGAACCTGTCCACTGTTTAATGCCAGTCACCAGAACCTGTCCACTGTTTAATGCCAGTCAACAGAACCTGTCCACTGTTTAATACAAGTCAACAGAACCTGTCCAATATTTAATACCATTCACCAGAACCTGTCCACTGTTTAATACCAATCACAGGAACCTGTCCAATATTTAATACCATTCACCAGAACCTGTCCACTGTATAATACCAGTCACCAGAACCTGTCCAATATTTAATACCATTCAACAGAACCTCTCCACTGCTTAATGCCAGTCACCAGAACATGTCTACTGTTTAATACCATTCACCAGAACCTGTCCACTGTTTAATACAACTCACCAGAACCTGCCCAATATTTAATACCATTCACCAGAACCTGTCCACTGTTTAATATCAGTCACCAGAACCTGTCCACTGTTTAATACCAGTCACCAGAACCTGTCAAATATTTAATACCATTCATCAGAACCTGTCCACTGTTTAATACCAGTCACCAGAACCTGTCCAATATTAAATACCATTCAACAGAACCTGTCCACTGTTTAATGCCAGTCACCAGAACCTGTCCACTGTTTAATACAAGTCAACAGAACCTGTCAATTGTTTAATACCAGTTACCAGAACCTGTCCACTGTTTAATACAAGTGAAAGGAACATGTCCAATATTTAATACCATTCACCAGAACCTGTCCACTGTTTAATACCATTCACCAGAATATGTCCACTATTTAATACCATTAACCATAACATGTCCACTGTTTAATGCCAGTCACCAAAACCTGTCCACTGTTTAATACCAGTCACCAGAACCTGTCCAATATTTAATACCATTAACCAGAACCTGTCCACAGTTTAATACTAGTCACCAGAACCTTTCCAATATTTAATACCATTCACCAGAACCTGTCCACTGTTTAATACCAGTCACCAGAACCTGTCCACTGTTTAATACAAGTCACCATAACCTGTCCACTGTTAAAAACCAGTCACCAGAACCTGTCCAATATTTAATACCATTCACCAGAACCCGTCCACTGTTTAATACCAGTCACCAGAACCTGTCCAATATTTAATACCAATCAACAGAACCTGTCCACTGTTTAATGCAAGTCACCAGAACCTGTCCATTGTTTAATACCAGTCACCAGAACCTGTCCACTGTTTAATACAAGTCACCAGAACCTGTCAAATATTTAATACCATTCATCAGAACCTGTCCACTGTTTAATACCAGTCACCAGAACCTGTCCAATATTAAATACCATTCAACAGACCTGTCCACTGTTTAATGCCAGTCACCAGAACCTGTCCACTGTTTAATACAAGTCAACAGAACTTGTCCAATATTTAATACCATTCACCAGAACCTGTCCACTGTTTAATGCCAGTCACCAGAACCTGTCAATTGTTTAATACCAGTTACCAGAACCTGTCCACTGTTTAATACCAGTCACCAGAATATGTCCACTATTTAATACCATTAACCATAACATGTCCACTGTTTAATGCCAGTCACCAGAACCTGTCCACTGTTTAATACCAGTCACCAGAACCTGTCCAATATTTAATACCATTAACCAGAACCTGTCCACAGTTTAATACTAGTCACCAGAACCTTTCCAATATTTAATACCATTCACCAGAACCTGTCCACTGTTTAATGCCAGTCACTAAAACCTGTCCACTGTTTAATACCAGTCACCAGAACCTGTCCACTGTTTAATACAAGTCACCATAACCTGTCCACTGTTAAAAACCAGTCACCAGAACCTGTCCAATATTTAATACCATTCACCAGAACCCGTCCACTGTTTAATACCAGTCACCAGAACCTGTCCAATATTTAATACCAATCAACAGAACCTGTCCACTGTTTAATGCAAGTCACCAGAACCTGTCCATTGTTTAATACCAGTCACCAGAACCTGTCCACTGTTTAATACAAGTCACCAGAACCTGTCCAATATTTAATACCATTCACCTGAACCTGTCCACTGTTTAATACAAGTGAAAGGAACATGTCAAATATTTAATACCATTCACTAGAACCTGTCCACTGTTTAATACCAGTCACCAGAACCTGTCCATTATTTAATACCATTCACCATAACATGTTCACTGTTTAATGCCATTCACCAGAACCTGTCCACTGTTTAATACTAGTTACCAGAACCTGTCCAATATTTAATACCATTCACCAGAACCTGTTCAAATGTGTAATACCAGTCACCAGAACCTGTCCAATGTGTAATACCATTCGCCAGAACCTATCCAATGTTTAATACCATTCACCAGAACCTGTCCACTGTTTAATACAAGTCAACAGAACCTGTCCAATATTTAATACCATTCACCAGAACCTGTCCACTGTTTAATACCAATCACCAGAACCTGTCCATTATTTAATACCATTCAACAGAACCTGTCCACTGTTTAATGCCAGTCACCTGAACCTGTCCACTGTTTACTACCAGTCACCAGAACATGTCCACTGTTTAATACCAGTCACCAGAACCTGTCCAATATTTAATACCATTCACCAGAACCTGTCCACTGTTTAATACCAATCACAGGAACCTGTCCAATATTTAATACCATTCACCAGAACCTGTCCACTGTTTAATACCAGTCACCAGAACCTGTCCAATATTTAATACAATTCAACAGAACCTGTCCACTGCTTAATGCCAGTCACCAGAACCTGTCTACTGTTGAATACCAGTCAACAGAACCTGTCCACTGTTTAATACAACTCACCAGAACCTGCCCAATATTTAATACCATTCACCAGAACCTGTCCACTGTTTAATGCCAGTCACCAGAACCTGTCCATTGTTTAATACCAGTCACCAGAACCTGTCCACTGTTTAATACAAGTCACCAGAACCTGTCCAATATTTTATACCATTCACCTGAACCTGTCCACTGTTTAATACAAGTGAAAGGAACATGTCCAATATGTAATACCATTCACCAGAACCTGTCCACTATTTAATACCATTAAATATAACATGTCCACTGTTTAATGCCAGTCACCAGAACCTGTCCAATATTTAATACCATTCAACAGAACCTGTCCACTGTTTAATACCAGTCACCAGTACCTGTCCAATATTTAATACCATTCACCAGAACCTGTCCAATGTGTAATACCAGTCACCAGAACCTGTCCAATGTGTAATACCATTCGCCAGAACCTGTCCAATTTTTAATACCAGTCACCAGAACCTGTCCACTGTTTAATACAAGTCAACAGAACCTGTCCAATATTTAATACCATTCACCAGAACCTGTCCACTGTTTAATACTATTCACCATAACATGTCCAATATTTAATACCATTCACCAGAACCTGTCCACTGTTTAATACCAATCACCAGAACCTGTCCATTATTTAATACCATTCAACAGAACCTGTCCACTGTTTAATGCCAATCACCAGAACCTGTCCACTGTTAAATACCAGTCACCAGAACATGTCCACTGTTTAATACCAGTCACCAGAACCTGTCCAATATTTAATACCATTCACCAGAACCTGTCCACTGTTTAATACCAATCACAGGAACCTGTCCAATATTTAATACCATTCACCAGAACCTTTCCACTGTTTAATACCAGTCACCAGAACCTGTCCAATATTTAATACAATTCAACAGAACCTGTCCACTGCTTAATGCCAGTCAACAGAACCTGTCCACTGTTTAATACAACTCACCAGAACCTGCCCAATATTTAATACCATTCACCAGAACCTTTCCACTGTTTAATACCAGTCACCAGAACCTGTCCATTGTTTAATACCAGTCACCAGAACCTGTACACTGTTTAATACAAGTCACCAGAAAATGTCCAATATTTTATACCATTCACCTGAACCTGTCCACTGTTTAATACAAGTGAAAGGAACATGTCCAATATTTAATACCATTCACCATAACATGTCCACTGTTTAATGCCAGTCACCAGAACCTGTCCACTGTTTAATACCAGTCACCAGAACCTGTCCAATATTTACTACCATTCACCAGAACCTGTCCACTGTTTAATGTCAGTCACCAGAACCTGTCCACTGTTTAATACCAGTCACCAGAACCTGTCCACTGTTTAATACAAGTCACCATAACCTGTCCACTGTTAAAAACCAGTAAACAGAACCTGTCCAATATTTAATACCATTCACCAGAACCTGTCCACTGTTTAATACCAGTCACAGGAACCTGTCCAATATTTAATATCATTCACCAGAACCTGTCCACTGTTTAATACCAGTCAGCAGAACCTGTCCAATATTTAATACCATTCACCAGAACCTGTCCACTGTTTAATGCCAGTCACCAGAACCTGTCCACTGTTTAATACAAGTCACCAGAACCCGTCCACTGTTTAATACCAGTCACCAGAACCTGTCCAATATTTAATACCAATCAACAGAACCTGTCCACTGTTTAATGCAAGTCACCAGAACCTGTCCATTGTTTAATACCAGTCACCAGAACCTGTCCACTGTTTAATACAAGTCACCAGAACCTGTCCAATATTTAATACCATTCACCTGAACCTGTCCACTGTTTAATACAAGTGAAAGGAACATGTCAAATATTTAATACCATTCACTAGAACCTGTCCACTGTTTAATACCAGTCACCAGAACCTGTCCATTATTTAATACCATTCACCATAACATGTTCACTGTTTAATGCCATTCACCAGAACCTGTCCACTGTTTAATACTAGTTACCAGAACCTGTCCAATATTTAATACCATTCACCAGAACCTGTTCAAATGTGTAATACCAGTCACCAGAACCTGTCCAATGTGTAATACCATTCGCCAGAACCTATCCAATGTTTAATACCATTCACCAGAACCTGTCCACTGTTTAATACAAGTCAACAGAACCTGTCCAATATTTAATACCATTCACCAGAACCTGTCCACTGTTTAATACCAATCACCAGAACCTGTCCATTATTTAATACCATTCAACAGAACCTGTCCACTGTTTAATGCCAGTCACCTGAACCTGTCCACTGTTTACTACCAGTCACCAGAACATGTCCACTGTTTAATACCAGTCACCAGAACCTGTCCAATATTTAATACCATTCACCAGAACCTGTCCACTGTTTAATACCAATCACAGGAACCTGTCCAATATTTAATACCATTCACCAGAACCTGTCCACTGTTTAATACCAGTCACCAGAACCTGTCCAATATTTAATACAATTCAACAGAACCTGTCCACTGCTTAATGCCAGTCACCAGAACCTGTCTACTGTTGAATACCAGTCAACAGAACCTGTCCACTGTTTAATACAACTCACCAGAACCTGCCCAATATTTAATACCATTCACCAGAACCTGTCCACTGTTTAATGCCAGTCACCAGAACCTGTCCATTGTTTAATACCAGTCACCAGAACCTGTCCACTGTTTAATACAAGTCACCAGAACCTGTCCAATATTTTATACCATTCACCTGAACCTGTCCACTGTTTAATACAAGTGAAAGGAACATGTCCAATATGTAATACCATTCACCAGAACCTGTCCACTATTTAATACCATTAAATATAACATGTCCACTGTTTAATGCCAGTCACCAGAACCTGTCCAATATTTAATACCATTCAACAGAACCTGTCCACTGTTTAATACCAGTCACCAGTACCTGTCCAATATTTAATACCATTCACCAGAACCTGTCCAATGTGTAATACCAGTCACCAGAACCTGTCCAATGTGTAATACCATTCGCCAGAACCTGTCCAATTTTTAATACCAGTCACCAGAACCTGTCCACTGTTTAATACAAGTCAACAGAACCTGTCCAATATTTAATACCATTCACCAGAACCTGTCCACTGTTTAATACTATTCACCATAACATGTCCAATATTTAATACCATTCACCAGAACCTGTCCACTGTTTAATACCAATCACCAGAACCTGTCCATTATTTAATACCATTCAACAGAACCTGTCCACTGTTTAATGCCAATCACCAGAACCTGTCCACTGTTTAATACCAGTCACCAGAACATGTCCACTGTTTAATACCAGTCACCAGAACCTGTCCAATATTTAATACCATTCACCAGAACCTGTCCACTGTTTAATACCAATCACAGGAACCTGTCCAATATTTAATACCATTCACCAGAACCTTTCCACTGTTTAATACCAGTCACCAGAACCTGTCCAATATTTAATACAATTCAACAGAACCTGTCCACTGCTTAATGCCAGTCAACAGAACCTGTCCACTGTTTAATACAACTCACCAGAACCTGCCCAATATTTAATACCATTCACCAGAACCTTTCCACTGTTTAATACCAGTCACCAGAACCTGTCCATTGTTTAATACCAGTCACCAGAACCTGTACACTGTTTAATACAAGTCACCAGAAAATGTCCAATATTTTATACCATTCACCTGAACCTGTCCACTGTTTAATACAAGTGAAAGGAACATGTCCAATATTTAATACCATTCACCATAACATGTCCACTGTTTAATGCCAGTCACCAGAACCTGTCCACTGTTTAATACCAGTCACCAGAACCTGTCCAATATTTACTACCATTCACCAGAACCTGTCCACTGTTTAATGTCAGTCACCAGAACCTGTCCACTGTTTAATACCAGTCACCAGAACCTGTCCACTGTTTAATACAAGTCACCATAACCTGTCCACTGTTAAAAACCAGTAAACAGAACCTGTCCAATATTTAATACCATTCACCAGAACCTGTCCACTGTTTAATACCAGTCACAGGAACCTGTCCAATATTTAATATCATTCACCAGAACCTGTCCACTGTTTAATACCAGTCAGCAGAACCTGTCCAATATTTAATACCATTCACCAGAACCTGTCCACTGTTTAATGCCAGTCACCAGAACCTGTCCACTGTTTAATACAAGTCACCATAACCTGTCCACGGTTAAAAACCAGTCACCAGAACCTGTCCAATATTTAATACCATTCACCAGAACCTGTTCACTGTTTAATACCAGTTACCAGAACCTGTCCAATATTTAATACTATTCACCATAACATGTCCACTGTTTAATGCCAGTCACCAGAACCTGTCCAGTGTTTAATACCAGTCACCAGAACCTTTCCACTACTTAATACCAGTTACCAGAACCTGTCCAATATTTAATACCATTTACTAGAACCTGTCCACTGTATAATACCAGTCACCAGAACCTGTCCAATATTTAATACCATTCACCAGAACCTGTCTAATTTGTAATACCAGTCACCAGAACCTGTCCAATGTGTAATACCATTCGCCAGAACCTGTCCAATGTTTAATACCGGTCACCAGAACCTGTCCACTGTTTAATACAAGTCAACAGAACATGTCCAATATTTAATACCATTCACCAGAACCTGTCCACTGTTTAATACCAGTCACAGGAACCTGTCCAATATTTAATACCAGTCACCAGAACCTGTCCACTGTTTAATACAACTCACCAGAACCTGCCCAATATTTAATACCATTCACCAGAACCTGTCCACTGTTTAATGCCAGTCACCAGAACCTGTCAATTGTTTAATACCAGTTACCAGAACCTGTCCACTGTTTAATACAAGTGAAAGGAACATGTCCAATATTTAATACCATTCACCAGAACCTGTCCACTGTTTAATACCAGTCACCAGAATATGTCCACTATTTAATACCATTAACCATAACATGTCCACTGTGTAATGCCAGTCACCAGAACCTGTCCACTGTTTAATACTAGTCACCAGAACCTTTCCAATATTTAATACCATTCAACAGAACCTGTCCACTGTTTAATGTCAGTCACCATAACCTGTCCACTGTTTAATACAAGTCAACAGAACCTGTCCAATATTTAATACCATTCACCAGAACCTGTCCACTGTTTAATACCAGTCACAGGAACCTGTCCAATATTTAATACCATTCACCAGAACCTGTCCACTGTTTAATGCCAGTCACTAAAACCTGTCCACTGTTTAATACCAGTCACCAGAACCTGTCCACTGTTTAATACAAGTCACCATAACCTGTCCACTGTTAAAAACCAGTCACCAGAACCTGTCCAATATTTAATACCAATCAACAGAACCTGTCCACTGTTTAATGCAAGTCACCAGAACCTGTCCATTGTTTAATACCAGTCACCAGAACCTGTCAACTGTTTAATACAAGTCACCAGAACCTGTCCAATATTTAATACCATTCACCTGAACCTGTCCACTGTTTAATACAAGTGAAAGGAACATGTCAGATATTTAATACCATTCACTAGAACCTGTCCACTGTTTAATACCAGTCACCAGAACCTGTCCATTATTTAATACCATTCACCATAACATGTTCACTGTTTAATGCCATTCACCAGAACCTGTCCACTGTTTAATACCAGTCACCAGAACATGTCCAATATTTAATACCATTCACCAGAACCTGTCCAATGTGTAATACCAGTCACCAGAACCTGTCCAATGTGTAATACCATTCGCCAGAACCTGTCCAATGTTTAATATCAGTCACCAGAACCTGTCCACTGTTTAATACAAGTCAACAGAACCTGTCCAATATTTAATACCATTCACCAGAACCTGTCCACTGTTTAATACCAATCACCAGAACATTTTCATTATTTAATACCATTCACCAGAACCTGTCCACTGATTAATACCAGTCACAAGAACCTGTCCAATATTTAATACAATTCAACAGAACCTGTCCACTGCTTAATGCCAGTCACCAGAACCTGTCTACTGTTGAATACTTGTCAACAGAACCTGTCCACTGTTTAATACAACTCACCAGAACCTGTCCAATATTTAATACCATTCACCAGAACCTGTCCACTGTTTAATACCAGTCACCAGAACCTGTCCAATATTTAATACCATTCAACAGAACCTGTCCACTGTTTAATGCCAGTCACCAGAACCTGTCCACTGTTTAATACAAGTCAACAGAACCTGTCCAATATTTAATACCATTCACCAGAACCTGTCCACTGTTTAATACCAGTCACAGGAACCTGTCCAATATTTAATACCATTCACCAGAACCTGTCCACTGTTTAATACCAGTCACCAGAACCTGTCCAATATTTAATACCATTTACCAGAACCTGTCCACTGTTTAATGCCAGTCACCTGAACATGTCCACTGATTAATACAAGTCACCATAACCTGTCCACTGTTAAAAACCAGTCACCAGAACCTGTCCAATATTTAATACCATTCAACAGAACCCGTCCACTGTTTAATACCAGTTACCAGAACCTGTCCAATATTTAATACTATTCACCATAACATGTCCACTGTTTAATGCCAGTCACCAGAACCTGTCCAATATTTAATACCATTCACTAGAACCTGTCCACTGTATAATACCAGTCACCAGAACATGTCCAATATTTAATACCATTCACCAGAACCTGTCCAATTTATAATACCAGTCACCAGAACCTGTCCAATGTGTAATACCATTCGCCAGAACCTGTTCAATGTTTAATACCAGTCACAAGAACCTGTCCACTGTTTAATACAAGTCAACAGAACATGTCCAATATTTAATACCATTCACCAGAATCTGTCCACTGTTTAATACCAATCACATGAACCTGTCCAATATTTAATACCATTCACCAGAATCTGTCCACTGTTTAATACCAATCACCAGAACCTGTCAAATATTTAATACCATTCAACAGAACCTGTCCACTGTTTAATGCCAGTCACCAGAACCTGTCCACTGTTTAATACCAGTCATCAGAACATGTCCACTGTTTAATACAAGTCACCAGAACCTGTCCAATATTTAATACCATTCACCAGAACCTGTCCACTGTTTAATACCAATCACATAAACCTGTCCAATATTTAATACCATTCACCAGAACCTGTCCACTGTATAATACCAGTCACCAGAACCTGTCCAATATGTAATACCATTCAACAGAACCTCTCCACTGCTTAATGCCAGTCACCAGAACATGTCTACTGTTTAATACCAGTCACCAAAACCTGTCCACTGTTTAATACAACTCACCAGAACCTGCCCAATATTTAATACCATTCACCAGAACCTGTCCACTGTTTAATATCAGTCACCAGAACCTGTCCACTGTTTAATACCAGTCACCAGAACCTGTCAAATATTTAATACCATTCATCAGAACCTGTCCACTGTTTAATACCAGTCACCAGAACCTGTCCAATATTAAATACCATTCAACAGAACCTGTCGACTGTTTAATGCCAGTCACCAGAACCTGTCCACTGTTTAATGCCAGTCACCAGAACCTGTCCACTGTTTAATACAAGTCAACAGAACCTGTCCAATATTTAATACCATTCACCAGAACCTGTCCACTGTTTAATACCAATCACAGGAACCTGTCCAATATTTAATACCATTCACCAGAACCTGTCCACTGTATAATACCAGTCACCAGAACCTGTCCAATATTTAATACCATTCAACAGAACCTCTCCACTGCTTAATGCCAGTCACCAGAACATGTCTACTGTTTAATACCAGTCACCAGAACCTGTCCACTGTTTAATACAACTCACCAGAACCTGCCCAATATTTAATACCATTCACCAGAACCTGTCCACTGTTTAATATCAGTCACCAGAACCTGTCCACTGTTTAATACCAGTCACCAGAACCTGTCAAATATTTAATACCATTCATCAGAACCTGTCCACTGTTTAATACCAGTCACCAGAACCTGTCCAATATTAAATACCATTCAACAGAACCTGTCCACTGTTTAATGCCAGTCACCAGAACCTGTCCACTGTTTAATACAAGTCAACAGAACCTGTCCAATATTTAATACCATTCACCAGAACCTGTCCACTGTTTAATGCCAGTCACCAGAACCTGTCAATTGTTTAATACCAGTTACCAGAACCTGTCCACTGTTTAATACAAGTGAAAGGAACATGTCCAATATTTAATACCATTCACCAGAACCTGTCCACTGTTTAATACCAGTCACCAGAATATGTCCACTATTTAAAACCATTAACCATAACATGTCCACTGTTTAATGCCAGTCACCAGAACCTGTCCACTGTTTAATACCAGTCACCAGAACCTGTCCAATATTTAATACCATTAACCAGAACCTGTCCACTGTTTAATACTAGTCACCAGAACCTTTCCAATATTTAATACCATTCACCAGAACCTGTCCACTGTTTAATGCCAGTCACTAAAACCTGTCCACTGTTTAATACCAGTCACCAGAACCTGTCCACTGTTTAATACAAGTCACCATAACCTGTCCACTGTTAAAAACCAGTCACCAGAACCTGTCCAATATTTAATACCATTCACCAGAACCCGTCCACTGTTTAATACCAGTCACCAGAACCTGTCCAATATTTAATACCAATCAACAGAACCTGTCCACTGTTTAATGCAAGTCACCAGAACCTGTCCATTGTTTAATACCAGTCACCAGAACCTGTCCACTGTTTAATACAAGTCACCAGAACCTGTCCAATATTTAATACCATTCACCTGAACCTGTCCACTGTTTAATACAAGTGAAAGGAACATGTCAAATATTTAATACCATTCACTAGAACCTGTCCACTGTTTAATACCAGTCACAAGAACCTGTCCATTATTTAATACCATTCACCATAACATGTTCACTGTTTAATGCCATTCACCAGAAATTGTCCACTGTTTAATACTAGTCACCAGAACCTGTCCAATATTTAATACCATTCACCAGAACCTGTTCAAATGTGTAATACCAGTCACCAGAACCTGTCCAATGTGTAATACCATTCGCCAGAACCTGTCCAATGTTTAATACCATTCACCAGAACCTGTCCACTGTTTAATACAAGTCAACAGAACCTGTCCAATATTTAATACCATTCACCAGAACCTGTCCACTGTTTAATACCAATCACCAGAACCTGTCCATTATTTAATACCATTCAACAGAACCTGTCCACTGTTTAATGCCAGTCACCTGAACCTGTCCACTGTTTACTACCAGTCACCAGAACATGTCCACTGTTTAATACCAGTCACCAGAACCTGTCCAATATTTAATACCATTCACCAGAACCTGTCCACTGTTTAATACCAATCACAGGAACCTGTCCAATATTTAATACCATTCACCAGAACCTGTCCACTGTTTAATACCAGTCACCAGAACCTGTCCAATATTTAATACAATTCAACAGAACCTGTCCACTGCTTAATGCCAGTCACCAGAACCTGTCTACTGTTGAATACCAGTCAACAGAACCTGTCCACTGTTTAATACAACTCACCAGAACCTGCCCAATATTTAATACCATTCACCAGAACCTGTCCACTGTTTAATGCCAGTCACCAGAACCTGTCCATTGTTTAATACCAGTCACCAGAACCTGTCCACTGTTTAATACAAGTCACCAGAACCTGTCCAATATTTTATACCATTCACCTGAACCTGTCCACTGTTTAATACAAGTGAAAGGAACATGTCCAATATGTAATACCATTCACCAGAACCTGTCCACTATTTAATACCATTAACTATAACATGTCCGCTGTTTAATGCCAGTCACCAGAACCTGTCCAATATTTAATACCATTCAACAGAACCTGTCCACTGTTTAATACCAGTCACCAGAACCTGTCCAATATTTAATACCATTCAACAGAACCTGTCCACTGCTTAATGCCAGTCAACAGAACCTGTCCACTGTTTAATACAACTCACCAGAACCTGCCCAATATTTAATACCATTCACCAGAACCTTTCCACTGTTTAATACCAGTCACCAGAACCTGTCCATTGTTTAATACCAGTCACCAGAACCTGTCCACTGTTTAATACAAGTCACCAGAAAATGTCCAATATTTTATACCATTCACCTGAACCTGTCCACTGTTTAATACAAGTGAAAGGAACATGTCCAATATTTAATACCATTCACCATAACATGTCCACTGTTTAATGCCAGTCACCAGAACCTGTCCACTGTTTAATACCAGTCACCAGAACCTGTCCAATATTTACTACCATTCACCAGAACCTGTCCACTGTTTAATATCAGTCACCAGAACCTGTCCACTGTTTAATACCAGTCACCAGAACCTGTCCACTGTTTAATACAAGTCACCATAACCTGTCCACTGTTAAAAACCAGTAAACAGAACCTGTCCAATATTTAATACCATTCACCAGAACCTGTCCACTGTTTAATACCAGTCACAGGAACCTGTCCAATATTTAATATCATTCACCAGAACCTGTCCACTGTTTAATACCAGTCAGCAGAACCTGTCCAATATTTAATACCATTCACCAGAACCTGTCCACTGTTTAATGCCAGTCACCAGAACCTGTCCACTGTTTAATACAAGTCACCATAACCTGTCCACGGTTAAAAACCAGTCACCAGAACCTGTCCAATATTTAATACCATTCACCAGAACCTGTTCACTGTTTAATACCAGTTACCAGAACCTGTCCAATATTTAATACTATTCACCATAACATGTCCACTGTTTAATGCCAGTCACCAGAACCTGTCCAGTGTTTAATACCAGTCACCAGAACCTTTCCACTACTTAATACCAGTTACCAGAACCTGTCCAATATTTAATACCATTTACTAGAACCTGTCCACTGTATAATACCAGTCACCATAACCTGTCCAATATTTAATACCATTCACCAGAACCTGTCCAATTTGTAATACCAGTCACCAGAACCTGTCCAATGTGTAATACCATTCGCCAGAACCTGTCCAATGTTTAATACCGGTCACCAGAACCTGTCCACTGTTTAATACAAGTCAACAGAACATGTCCAATATTTAATACCATTCACCAGAACCTGTCCACTGTTTAATACCAGTCACAGGAACCTGTCCAATATTTAATACCAGTCACCAGAACCTGTCCACTGTTTAATACAACTCACCAGAACCTGCCCAATATTTAATACCATTCACCAGAACCTGTCCACTGTTTAATGCCAGTCAGAAACCTGTCAATTGTTTAATACCAGTTACCAGAACCTGTCCACTGTTTAATACAAGTGAAAGGAACATGTCCAATATTTAATACCATTCACCAGAACCTGTCCACTGTTTAATACCAGTCACCAGAATATGTCCACTATTTAATACCATTAACCATAACATGTCCACTGTGTAATGCCAGTCACCAGAACCTGTCCACTGTTTAATACAAGTCACCATAACCTGTCCACTGTTTAATGCCAGTCACCAGAACCTGTCCATTGTTTAATACCAGTCACCAGAACCTGTGCAATATTTAATACCATTCACCTGAACCTGTCCACTGTTTAATACAAGTGAAAGGAAAATGTCAAATATTTAATACCATTCACCAGAACCTGTCCACTGTTTAATACCAGTCACCTGAACCTGTCCACTGTTTAATACCAGTCACCAGAACCTGTCCACTGTTTAATACAACTCACCAGAACCTGCCCAATATTTAATACCATTCACCAGAACCTGTCCACTGTTTAATACAAATCACAGGAACCTGTCCAATATTTAATACCATTCACCAGAACCTGTCCACTTTTTAATGCCAGTCACCAGAACCTGTCCATTGCTTAATACACGTCACCAGAACCTGTCCACTGTTTAATACAAGTCACCAGAACCTGTCCACTAATTAATACAAGTCACCATAACCTGTCCACTGTTAAAAACCAGTCACCAGAACCTGTCCAATATTGAATACCATTCACCTGAACCTGTCCACTGTTTAATACAAGTGAAAGGAACCTGTCCACTATTTAATACCATTAACCATAACATGTCCACTGTGTAATGCCAGTCACCAGAACCTGTCCACTGTTTAATACCAGTCAACAGAACCTGTCCAATATTTAATACCATTCACCAGAACCTGTCCACTGTTTAATGCCAGTCAACAGAACCTGTCCACTGTTTAATACCAGTCACCAGAACCTGTCCACTGTTTAATACAAGTCACCATAACCTGTCCACTGTTTAATGCCAGTCACCAGAACCTGTCCATTGTTTAATACCAGTCACCAGAACCAGTCCACTGTTTAATACAAGTCACCAGAACCTGCCCATTATTTAATACCATTCACCATAACATGTTCACTGCTTAATGCCAGTCACCATAACCGGTCCACTGTTTAATATCAGTCACCAGAACCTGTCCACTGTTTAATACCAGTTACCAGAACCTGTCCAATATTTAATACCATTCACCAGAACCTGTCCACTGTTTAATACCAATCACAGGAACCTGTCCAATATTTAATACCATTCACCAGAACCTGTCCACTGTATAATACCAGTCACCAGAACCTGTCCAATATTTAATACCATTCAACAGAACCTGTCCACTGCTTAATGCCAGTAACCAAAACCTGTCTACTGTTTAATACCAGTCACCAGAACCTGTCCACTGTTTAATACAACTCACCAGAACCTGTCCAATATTTAATAACATTCACCTGAACCTGTCCACTGTTTAATACAAGTGAAAGGAACATGTCCAATATTTAATACCATTCACCAGAACCTGTCCACTGTTTAATACCAGTCACCAGAACCTGTCCATTATTTAATACCATTCACCATAACATGTTCACTGTTTAATGCCAGTCACCAGAACATGTCCACTGTTTAATATCAGTCACCAGAACCTGTCCACTGTTTAATACCAGTCACCAGAACCTGTCCAATATTTAATACCATTCACCTGAACCTGTCCACTGTTTAATAAAAGTGAAAGGAACATGTCAAATATTTAATACCGTTCACCAGAACCTGTCCACTGTTTAATACCAGTCACCAAAACCTGTCCACTATATAATACCATTCACCATACCATGTTCACTGTTTAATGCCAGTCACCAGAACCTGTCCACGGTTTAATATCGTTCACCAGAACCTGTCCACTGTTTAATACTAGTCACCAGAACCTGTCCAATATTTAATATTATTCAACAGAACCTGTCCACTGTTTAACGTCAGTACCAAGAACCTGTCCACTGTTTAATACCAGTCACCTAAACCTGTCCACTGTTTAATACCAGTCACCAGAACCTGTCCAATATTTAATACCATTCACCAGAACCTGTCCACTGTTTAATACCAATCACCAGAACCTGTCCAATATTTAATATCATTCAACAGAACCTGTCCACAGTTTAATGCCAGTCACCAGAACCTGTCCACGGTTTAATACCAGTCACCAGAACATGTCTACTGTTTAATACAAGTCACCAGAACCTGTCCAATATTTAATACCATTCACCAGAACCTGTCCACTGTTTAATACAAATCACAGGAACCTGTCCAATATTTAATACCATTCACCAGAACCTGTCCACTGTTTAATACCAGTCACCAGAACCTGTCCAATATTTAATACCATTCAACAGAACCTGTCCACTGCTTAATGCCAGTCACCAGAACCTGTCTACAGTTTTATACCAGTCACCAGAACCTGTCCAGTGTTTAATACAACTCACCAGAACATGTCCAATATTTAATACCATTCACCAGAACCTGTCCACTGTTTAATACAAATCACAGGAACCTGTCCAATATTTAATACCATTCACCAGAACCTGTCTACTGTTTAATGCCAGTCACCAGAACCTGTCCATTGCTTAATACCAGTCACCAGAACCTGTCCACTGTTTAATACAAGTCACCAGAACCTGTCCAATATTGAATACCATTCACCTGAACCTGTCCACTGTTTAATACAAGTGAAAGGAACCTGTCCACTATTTAATACCATTAACTATAACATGTCCACTGTGTAATGCCAGTCACCAGAACCTGTCCACTGTTTAATACCAGTCACCAGAACCTGTCCAATATTTAATACCATTCACCAGAACCTGTCCACTGTTTAATGCCAGTCAACAGAATCTGTCCACTGTTTAATACAAGTCACCATAACCTGTCCACTGTTAAAAACCAGTCACCAGAACCTGTCCAATATTTAATACAATTCACCAGAACCCGTCCACTGTTTAATACCAGTCACCAGAACCTGTCCAATATTTAATACCAATCAACAGAACCTGTCCACTGTTTAATGCCAGTCACCAGAACCTGTCCATTGTTTAATACCAGTCACCAGAACCAGTCCACTGTTTAATACAAGTCACCAGAACCTGTCGAATATTTAATACCATTCACCTGAACCTGTCCACTGTTTAATACAAGTGAAAGGAAAATGTCAAATATTTAATACCATTCACCAGAACCTGTCCACTGTTTAATACACGTCAGCAGAACCTGTCCACTGTTTAATACAAGTCACCAGAACCTGTCCAATATTTAATACCATTCACCTGAACCTGTCCACTGTTTAATACAAGTGAAAGGAACATGTCAAATTTTTAATACCATTCACCAGAACCTGTCCACTGTTTAATACCATTCAACAGAACCTGTCCACTGCTTAATGCCAGTAACCAAAACCTGTCTACTGTTTAATACCAGTCACCAGAACCTGTCCACTGTTTAATACAACTCACCAGAACCTGTCCAATATTTAATAACATTCACCTGAACCTGTCCACTGTTTAATACAAGTGAAAGGAACATGTCCAATATTTAATACCATTCACCAGAACCTGTCCACTGTTTAATACCAGTCACCAGAACCTGTCCATTATTTAATACCATTCACCATAACATGTTCACTGTTTAATGCCAGTCACCAGAACATGTCCACTGTTTAATATCAGTCACCAGAACCTGTCCACTGTTTAATACCAGTCACCAGAACCTGTCCAATATTTAATACCATTCACCTGAACCTGTCCACTGTTTAATAAAAGTGAAAGGAACATGTCAAATATTTAATACCGTTCACCAGAACCTGTCCACTATATAATACCATTCACCATACCATGTTCACTGTTTAATGCCAGTCACCAGAACCTGTCCACGGTTTAATATCGTTCACCAGAACCTGTCCACTGTTTAATACTAGTCACCAGAACCTGTCCATTATTTAATACCAGTCACCAGAACCTGTCCAATATTTAATATTATTCAACAGAACCTGTCCACTGTTTAACGTCAGTACCAAGAACCTGTCCACTGTTTAATACCAGTCACCTAAACCTGTCCACTGTTTAATACCAGTCACCAGAACCTGTCCAATATTTAATACCATTCACCAGAACCTGTCCACTGTTTAATACCAATCACCAGAACCTGTCCAATATTTAATATCATTCAACAGAACCTGTCCACAGTTTAATGCCAGTCACCAGAACCTGTCCACGGTTTAATACCAGTCACCAGAACATGTCTACTGTTTAATACAAGTCACCAGAACCTGTCCAATATTTAATACCATTCACCAGAACCTGTCCACTGTTTAATACAAATCACAGGAACCTGTCCAATATTTAATACCAATCACCAGAACCTGTCCACTGTTTAATACCAGTCACCAGAACCTGTCCAATATTTAATACCATTCAACAGAACCTGTCCACTGCTTAATGCCAGTCACCAGAACCTGTCTACTGTTTTATACCAGTCACCAGAACCTGTCCAGTGTTTAATACAACTCACCAGAACATGTCCAATATTTAATACCATTCACCAGAACCTGTCCACTGTTTAATACAAATCACAGGAACCTGTCCAATATTTAATACCATTCACCAGAACCTGTCTACTGTTTAATGCCAGTCACCAGAACCTGTCCATTGCTTAATACCAGTCACCAGAACCTGTCCACTGTTTAATACAAGTCACCAGAACCTGTCCAATATTGAATACCATTCACCTGAACCTGTCCACTGTTTAATACAAGTGAAAGGAAGCTGTCCACTATTTAATACCATTAACCATAACATGTCCACTGTGTAATGCCAGTCACCAGAACCTGTCCACTGTTTAATACCAGTCACCAGAACCTGTCCAATATTTAATACCATTCACCAGAACCTGTCCACTGTTTAATGCCAGTCAACAGAATCTGTCCACTGTTTAATACAAGTCACCATAACCTGTCCACTGTTAAAAACCAGTCACCAGAACCTGTCCAATATTTAATACCATTCACCAGAACCCGTCCACTGTTTAATACCAGTCACCAGAACCTGTCCAATATTTAATACCAATCAACAGAACCTGTCCACTGTTTAATGCCAGTCACCAGAACCTGTCCATTGTTTAATACCAGTCACCAGAACCAGTCCACTGTTTAATACAAGTCACCATAACCTGTCGAATATTTAATATCATTCACCTGAACCTGTCCACTGTTTAATACAAGTGAAAGGAAAATGTCAAATATTTAATACCATTCACCAGAACCTGTCCACTGTTTAATACACGTCAGCAGAACCTGTCCACTGTTTAATACAAGTCACCAGAACCTGTCCAATATTTAATACCATTCACCTGAACCTGTCCACTGTTTAATACAAGTGAAAGGAACATGTCAAATTTTTAATACCATTCACCAGAACCTGTCCACTGTTTAATACCAGTCACCAGAACCTGTCCATTATTTAATACCATTCACCATAACATGTTCACTGTTTAATGCCAGTCACCATAACCTGTCCACTGTTTAATATCAGTCACCAGAACCTGTCCACTGTTTAATACCAGTCACCAGAACCTGTCCAATATTTAATACCATTCACCAGAACCTGTCCACTGTTTAATACCAATCACAGGAACCTGTCCAATATTTAATACCATTCACCAGAACCTGTCCACTGTATAATACCAGTCACCAGAACCTGTCCAATATTTAATACCATTCAACAGAACCTGTCCACTGCTTAATGCCAGTCACCAGAACCTGTCTACTGTTTAATACCAGTCACCAGAATCAGTCCACTGTTTAATACAACTCACCAGAACCTGCCCAATATTTAATACCATTAACCAGAACCTGTCCACTGTTTAATGCCAGTCACCAGAACCTGTCCATTGTTTAATACCAGTCACCAGAACCTGTCCACTGTTAAATACAAGTCACCAGAACCTGTCCAATGTTTAATACCATTCACCTGAACCTGTACACTGTTTAATACAAGTGAAAGGAACATGTCCAATATTTAATACCATTCACCAGAACCTGTCCACTGTTTAATACCAGTCACCAGAACCTGTCCACTATTTAATACCATTAACCATAACATGTCCACTGTTTAATGCCAGTCACCAGAACCTGTCCACTGTTTAATACCAGTCACCAGAACCTCTCCAATATTTAATACCATTAACCAGAACCTGTCCACTGTTTAATACTAGTCACCAGAACCTGTCCAATATTTAATACCATTCAACAAAACCTGTCCACTGTTTAATGCCAGTCACCATAACCTGTCCACTGTTTAATACAAGTCAACAGAACCTGTCCACTATTTAATACCATTCACCATAACATATTCACTGTTTAATGCCAGTCACCAGAACCTGTCCACTGTTTAATATCAGTCACCAGAACCTGTCCACTGTTTAATACCAGTCACCAGAACCTGTCCAATATTTAATACCATTCACCAGAACCTGTCCACTGTTTAATACCAGTCACCAGAACCTGTCCAGTATTTAATACCATTCAACAGAACCTGTCCACTGTTTAATGCCAGTCACCAGATCATGTCCACTGTTTAATACAAGTCAACAGAACCTGTCCAATATTTAATGCCAGTCACCAGAACCTGTCCAGTGTTTAATACCAGTCACCAGAACCTTTCCACTGTTTAATACCAGTTACCAGAACCTGTCCAATATTTAATACCATTCACTAGAAACTGTCCACTGTTTAATACCAGTCACCAGAACCTGTCCAATATTTAATACCATTCACCAGAAACTGTCCACTTTTTAATACCAATCACCACAACCTGTCCAATATTTAATACCATTCAACAGAACCTGTCCACTGTTTAATGCCAGTCATTAGAACCTGTCCACTGTTTAATACCAGTCACCAGAACGTGTCCACTGTTTAATACCAGTCACCAGAACCTGTCAAATATTTAATACCATTCACCAGAACCTGTCCACTGTGTAATACCAGTCACCAGAACCTGTCCACTATTTAATACCATTAACCATAACATGTCCACTGTTTAATGCCAGTCACCAGAACCTGTCCACTGTTTAATATCAGTCACCAGAACCTGTCCACTGTTTAATACCAGTCACCAGAACCTGTCCAATATTTAATACCATTCACCAGAACCTGTCCACTGTTTAATACCAATCACAGGAACCTGTCCAATATTTAATACCATTCACCAGAAACTGTCCACTTTTTAATACCAATCACCACAACCTGTCCAATATTTAATACCATTCAACAGAACCTGTCCACTGTTTAATGCCAGTCATTAGAACCTGTCCACTGTTTAATACCAGTCACCAGAACATGTCCACTGTTTAATACCAGTCACCAGAACCTGTCCAATATTTAATACCATTCACCAGAACCTGTCCACTGTTTAATACCAATCACAGGAACCTGTCCAATATTTAATACCATTCACCAGAACCTGTCCACTGTATAATACCAGTCACCAGAACCTGTCCAATATTTAATACCATTCAACAGAACCTGTCCACTGCTTAATGCCAGTCACCAGAACCTGTCTACTGTTTAATACCAGTCACCAGAATCAGTCCACTGTTTAATACAACTCACCAGAACCTGCCCAATATTTAATACCATTAACCAGAACCTGTCCACTGTTTAATGCCAGTCACCAGAACCTGTCCATTGTTTAATACCAGTCACCAGAACCTGTCCACTGTTTAATACAAGTCACCAGAACCTGTCCAATATTTAATACCATTCACCTGAACCTGTACACTGTTTAATACAAGTGAAAGGAACATGTCCAATATTTAATACCATTCACCAGAACCTGTCCACTGTTTAATACCAGTCACCAGAACCTGTCCACTATTTAATACCATTAACCATAACATGTCCACTGTTTAATGCCAGTCACCAGAACCTGTCCACTGTTTAATTCCAGTCACCAGAACCTCTCCAATATTTAATACCATTAACCAGAACCTGTCCACTGTTTAATACTAGTCACCAGAACCTGTCCAATATTTAATACCATTCAACAAAACCTGTCCACTGTTTAATGCCAGTCACCATAACCTGTCCACTGTTTAATACAAGTCAACAGAACCTGTCCACTATTTAATACCATTCACCATAACATATTCACTGTTTAATGCCAGTCACCAGAACCTGTCCACTGTTTAATATCAGTCACCAGAACCTGTCCACTGTTTAATACCAGTCACCAGAACCTGTCCAATATTTAATACCATTCACCAGAACCTGTCCACTGTTTAATACCAGTCACCAGAACCTGTCCAGTATTTAATACCATTCAACAGAACCTGTCCACTGTTTAATGCCAGTCACCAGATCATGTCCACTGTTTAATACAAGTCAACAGAACCTGTCCAATATTTAATGCCAGTCACCAGAACCTGTCCAGTGTTTAATACCAGTCACCAGAACCTTTCCACTGTTTAATACCAGTTACCAGAACCTGTCCAATATTTAATACCATTCACTAGAAACTGTCCACTGTTTAATACCAGTCACCAGAACCTGTCCAATATTTAATACCATTCACCAGAAACTGTCCACTTTTTAATACCAATCACCACAACCTGTCCAATATTTAATACCATTCAACAGAACCTGTCCACTGTTTAATGCCAGTCATTAGAACCTGTCCACTGTTTAATACCAGTCACCAGAACGTGTCCACTGTTTAATACCAGTCACCAGAACCTGTCAAATATTTAATACCATTCACCAGAACCTGTCCACTGTGTAATACCAGTCACCAGAACCTGTCCACTATTTAATACCATTAACCATAACATGTCCACTGTTTAATGCCAGTCACCAGAACCTGTCCACTGTTTAATATCAGTCACCAGAACCTGTCCACTGTTTAATACCAGTCACCAGAACCTGTCCAATATTTAATACCATTCACCAGAACCTGTCCACTGTTTAATACCAATCACAGGAACCTGTCCAATATTTAATACCATTAACCAGAACCTGTCCACTGTATAATACCAGTCACCAGAACCTGTCCAATATTTAATACCATTCAACAGAACCTGTCCACTGCTTAATGCCAGTCACCGGAACCTGTCTACTGTTTAATACCAGTCACCAGAACCTGTCCATTGTTTAATACAACTCACCAGAACCTGCCCAATATTTAATACCATTCACCAGAACCTGTCCACTGTTTAATGCCAGTCACCAGAACCTGTCCATTGTTTAATAACAATCACCAGAACCTGTCCACTGTTTAATACAAGTCACCAGAACCTGTCCAATATTTAATATCATTCACCTGAACCTGTCCACTGTTTAATACAAGTGAAAGGAACATGTCCAATATTTAATACCATTCACCAGAACCTGTCCACTGTTTAATACCAGTCACCAGAACCTGTCCATTATTTAATACCATTCACCATAACATGTTCACTGTTTAATGCCAGTCACCAGAACCTGTCCTGTGTTTAATATCAGTCACCAGAACCTGTCCACTGTTTAATACCAGTTACCAGAACATGTCCAATATTTAATACTATTCACCATAACATGTCAACTGTTTAATGCCAGTCACCAGAACCTGTCCAGTTTTTAATACCAGTCACCTGAACCTGTCCACTGTTTAATACAAGTCACCAGAACCTGTCCAATATTTAATACAATTCACCAGAACCTGTCCACTGTTTAATACCAATCACAGGAACCTGTCCAATATTTAATACCATTAACCAGAACCTGTCCACTGTATAATACCAGTCACCAGAACCTGCCCAATATTTAATACCATTCACCAGAACCTGTCCACTGTTTAATGCCAGTCACCAAAACCTGTCCATTGTTTAATAACAATCACCAGAACCTGTCCACTGTTTAATACAAGTCACCAGAACCTGTCCAATATTTAATATCATTCACCTGAACCTGTCCACTGTTTATTACAAGTGAAAGGAACATGTCCAATATTTAATACCATTCACCAGAACCTGTCCACTGTTTAATACCAGTCACCAGAACCTGTCCATTATTTAATATCATTCACCATAACATGTTCACTGTTTAATGCCAGTCACCAGAACCTGTCCACTGTTTAATATCAGTCACCAGAACCTGTCCACTGTTTAATACCAGTTACCAGAACATGTTCAATATTTAATACTATTCACCATAACATGTCAACTGTTTAATGCCAGTCACCAGAACCTGTCCAGTTTTTAATACCAGTCACCTGAACCTGTCCACTGTTTAATACAAGTCACCAGAACCTGTCCAATATTTAATACCATTCACCTGAACCTGTCCACTGTTTAATACAAGTGAAAGGAACATGTCAAATATTTAATACCATTCACCAGAACCTGTCCACTGTTTAATACCAGTCACCAGAACCTGTCCATTATTTAATACCATTCACCATAACATGTTCACTGTTTAATGCCAGTCACCATAACCTGTCCACTGTTTAATATCAGTCACCAGAACCTGTCCACTGTTTAATACCAGTCACCAGAACCTATCCAATATTTAATACCATTCACCAGAACCTGTCCACTGTTTAATACCAATCACAGGAACCTGTCCAATATTTAATACCATTCACCAGAACCTGTCCACTGTATAATACCAGTCACCAGAACCTGTCCAATATTTAATACCATTCAACAGAACATGTCCACTGCTTAATACAAGTGAAAGGAACATGTCCAATATTTAATACCATTCACCAGAACCTGTCCACTGTTTAATACCAGTCACCAGAACCTGTCCATTATTTAATACCATTCACCATAACATGTTCACTGTTTAATGCCAGTCACCAGAACCTGTCCACTGTTTAATATCAGTCACCAGAACCTGTCCAATATTTAATACCATTAACCAGAACCTGTCCACTGTTTAATACTAGTCACCAGAACCTGTCCAATATTTAATACCATTCAACAAAACCTGTCCACTGTTTAATGCCAGTCACCATAACCTGTCCACTGTTTAATACAAGTCAACAGAACCTGTCCACTATTTAATACCATTCACCATAACATATTCACTGTTTAATGCCAGTCACCAGAACCTGTCCACTGTCTAATATCAGTCACCAGAACCTGTCCACTGTTTAATACCAGTCACCAGAACCTGTCCAATATTTAATACCATTCACCAGAACCTGTCCACTGTTTAATACCAGTCACCAGAACCTGTCCAGTATTTAATACCAATCAACAGAACCTGTCCACTGTTTAATGCCAGTCACTAGAACCTGTCCACTGTTTAATACAAGTCAACAGAACCTGTCCAATATTTAATGCCAGTCACCAGAACCTGTCCAGTGTTTAATACCAGTCACCAGAACCTTTCCACTGTCTAATACCAGTTACCAGAACCTGTCCAATATTTAATACCATTCACTAGAAACTGTCCACTGTTTAATACCAGTCACCAGAACCTGTCCAATATTTAATACCATTCACCAGAAACTGTCCACTTTTTAATACCAATCACCAGAACCTGTCCAATATTTAATACCATTCAACAGAACCTGTCCACTGTTTAATGCCAGTCATTAGAACCTGTCCACTGTTTAATACCAGTCACCAGAACGTGTCCACTGTTTAATACCAGTCACCAGAACCTGTCAAATATTTAATACCATTCACCAGAACCTGTCCACTGTTTAATGCCAGTCACCAGAACCTGTCCACTGTTTAATACAAGTGAAAGGAACATGTCCAATATTTAATACCATTCACCAGAACCTGTCCACTGTTTAATACCAGTCACCAGAACCTGTCCAAAATTTAATACCATTCACCATAACATGTTCACTGTTTAATGCCAGTCACCAGAACCTGTCCACTGTTTAATATCAGTCACCAGAACCTGTCCACTGTTTAATACCAGTTACCAGAACATGTCCAATATTTAATACTATTCACCATAACATGTCAACTGTTTAATGCCAGTCACCAGAACCTGTCCAGTTTTTAATACCAGTCACCTGAACCTGTCCACTGTTTAATACAAATCACCAGAACCTGTCCAATATTTAATACCATTCAACAGAACCTGTCCACTGCTTAATGCCAGTCACCAGAACCCGTCCACTGTTTAATATCAGTCACCAGAACCTGTCCACTGTTTAATACCAGTCACCTGAACCTGTCCAATATTTAATACCATTCACCAGAACCTGTCCACTGTTTAATACCAATCACAGGAACCTGTCCAATATTTAATACCATTCACCAGAACCTGTCCACTGTATAATACCAGTCACCAGAACCTGTCCAATATTTAATACCATTCAACAGAACCTGTCCACTGCTTAATGCCAGTCACCAGAACCTGTCTACTGTTTAATACCAGTCACCAGAACCTGTCCACTGTTTAATACAACTCACCAGAACCTGTCCAATATTTAATATCATTCACCTGAACCTGTCCACTGTTTAATACAAGTGAAAGGAACATGTCCAATATTTAATACCATTCAACAGAACCTGTCCACTGTTTAATACCAGTCACCAGAACCTGTCCATTATTTAATATCATTCACCATAACATGTTCACTGTTTAATACTAGTCACCAGAACCTGTCCAATATTTAATACCATTCAACAAAACCTGTCCACTGTTTAATGCCAGTCACCATAACCTGTCCACTGTTTAATACAAGTCAACAGAACCTGTCCACTATTTAATACCATTCACCATAACATATTCACTGTTTAATGCCAGTTACCAGAACCTGTCCACTGTTTAATATCAGTCACCAGAACCTGTCCACTGTTTAATACCAGTCACCAGAACCTGTCCAATATTTAATACCATTCACCAGAACCTGTCCACTGTTTAATACCAGTCACCAGAACCTGTCCAGTATTTAATACCATTCAACAGAACCTGTCCACTGTTTAATGCCAGGCACCAGAACCTGTCCACTGTTTAATACAAGTCAACAGAACCTGTCCAATATTTAATGCCAGTCACCAGAACATGTCCAGTGTTTAATACCAGTCACCAGAACCTTTCCACTGTTTAATACCAGTTACCAGAACCTGTCCAATATTTAATACCATTCACTAGAAACTGTCCACTGTTTAATACCAGTCACCAGAACCTGTCCAATATTTAATACCATTCACCAGAAACTGTCCACTTTTTAATACCAATCACCAGAACCTGTCCAATATTTAATACCATTCAACAGAACCTGTCCACTGTTTAATGCCATTCATTAGAACCTGTCCACTGTTTAATACCAGTCACCAGAACGTGTCCACTGTTTAATACCAGTCACCAAAACCTGTCAAATATTTAATACCATTCACCAGAACCTGTCCACTGTTTAATGCCAGTCACCAGAACCTGTCCATTGTTTAATACCAGTCACCAGAACCTGTCCACTGTTTAATACAAGTCACCAGAACCTGTCCAATATTTAATAACATTCACCAGAACCTGTCCACTGTTTAATACCATTCACAGGAACCTGTCCAATATTTAATACCATTCACCAGAACCTGTCCACTGTTTAATACCAGTCACCAGATCCTGTCTAATATTTAATACCATTCACCACAAACTGTCCACTGTTTAATGCCAGTCACCAGAACCTGTCCATTGTTTAATAACAGTCACCAGAACCTGTCCACTGTTTAATACAAGTCACCATAACCTGTCCAATATTTAATACCATTCACCTGAACCTGTCCACTGTTTGATACAAGTGAAAGGAACATGTCCAATATTTAATACCATTCACCAGAACCTGTCCACTGTTTAATACCAGTCACCAGAACCTGTCCACTATTTAATACCATTAACCATAACATGTCCACTGTTTAATGCCAGTCACCAGAACCTGTCCACTGTTTAATACCAGTCACCAGAACCTCTCCAATATTTAATACCATTAACAAGAACCTGTCCACTGTTTAATACCAGTCACCAGAACCTGTCCACTGTTTAATATCAGTCACCAGAACCTGTCCACTGTTTAATACCAGTTACCAGAACATGTCCAATATTTAATACTATTCACCATAACATGTCAACTGTTTAATGCCAGTCACCAGAACCTGTCCAGTTTTAATACCAGTCACCTGAACCTGTCCACTGTTTAATACAAGTCACCAGAACCTGTCCAATATTTAATACCATTCACCTGAACCTGTCCACTGTTTAATACAAGTGAAAGGAACATGTCAAATATTTAATACCATTCACCAGAACCTGTCCACTGTTTAATACCAGTCACCAGAACATGTCCATTATTTAATACCATTCACCATAACATGTTCACTGTTTAATGCCAGTCACCATAACCTGTCCACTGTTTAATATCAGTCACCAGAACCTGTCCACTGTTTAATACCAGTCACCAGAACCTGTCCAAAATTTAATACCATTCACCAGAACCTGTCCACTGTTTAATACCAATCACAGGAACCTGTCCAATATTTAATACCATTCACCAGAACCTGTCCACTGTATAATACCAGTCACCAGAACCTGTCCAATATTTAATACCATTCAACAGAACATGTCCACTGCTTAATGCCAGTCACCAGAACCTGTCTACTGTTTAATACCAGTCACCAGAACATGTCCACTGTTTAATACAACTCACCAGAACCTGTCCAATATTTAATATCATTCACCTGAACCTGTCCACTGTTTAATACAAGTGAAAGGAACATGTCCAATATTTAATACCATTCACCAGAACCTGTCCACTGTTTAATACCAGTCACCAGAACCTGTCCATTATTTAATACCATTCAACAAAACCTGTCCACTGTTTAATGCCAGTCACCAGAACCTGTCCATTGTTTAATACCAGTCACCAGAACCTGTCCACTGTTTAATACAAGTCACCAGAACCTGTCCAATATTTAATAACATTCACCAGAACCTGTCCACTGTTTAATACCATTCACAGGAACCTGTCCACTGTTTAATACCAGTCACCAGAACCTGTCCAATATTTAATACCATTCACCAGAACCTGTCCACTGTTTAATACCAATCACAGGAACCTGTCCAATATTTAATACCATTCACCAGAACCTGTCCAATATTTAATAACATTCAACAGAACCTGTCCACTGCTTAATGCCAGTCACCAGAACCTGTCTACTGTTTAATACCAGTCACCAGAACCTGTCCACTGTTTAATACAAGTCACCAGAACCTGTCCAATATTTAATACCATTCACCTGAACCTGTCCACTGTTTGATACAAGTGAAAGGAACATGTCCAATATTTAATACCATTCACCAGAACCTGTCCACTGTTTAATACCAGTCACCAGAACCTGTCCACTATTTAATACCATTAACCATAACATGTCCACTGTTTAATGGCAGTCACCAGAACCTGTCCACTGTTTAATACCAGTCACCAGAACCTCTCCAATATTTAATACCATTAACAAGAACCTGTCCACTGTTTAATACCAGTCACCAGAACCTGGCCACTGTTTAATATCAGTCACCAGAACCTGTCCACTTTTTAATACCAGTTACCAGAACATGTCCAATATTTAATACTATTCACCATAACATGTCAACTGTTTAATGCCAGTTACCAGAACCTGTCCAGTTTTTAATACCAATCACCTGAACCTGTCCACTGTTTAATACAAGTCACCAGAACCTGTCCAATATTTAATAACATTCACCTGAACCTGTCCACTGTTTAATACAAGTGAAAGGAACATGTCAAATATTTAATACCATTCACCAGAACCTGTCCACTGTTTAATACCAGTCACCAGAACCTGTCCATTATTTAATACCATTCACCATAACATGTTCACTGTTTAATGCCAGTCACCATAACCTGTCCACTGTTTAATATCAGTCACCAGAACCTGTCCACTGTTTAATACCAGTCACCAGCACCTGTCCAATATTTAATACCATTCACCAGAACCTGTCCACTGTTTAATACCAATCACAGGAACCTGTCCAATATTTAATACCATTCACCAGAACCTGTCCACTGTTTAATACCAGTCACCAGATCCTGTCTAATATTTAATACCATTCACCACAAACTGTCCACTGTTTAATGCCAGTCACCAGAACCTGTCCACTGTTTAATACAACTCACCAGAACCTGCCCAATATTTAATACCATTCACCAGAACCTGTCCACTGTTTAATGCCAGTCACCAGAACCTGTCCATTGTTTAATAACAGTCACCAGAACCTGTCCACTGTTTAATACAAGTCACCAGAACCTGTCCAATATTTAATACCATTCACCTGAACCTGTCCACTGTTTGATACAAGTGAAAGGCACATGTCCAATATTTAATACCATTCACCAGAACCTGTCCACTGTTTAATACCAGTCACCAGAACCTGTCCACTATTTAATACCATTAACCATAACATGTCCACTGTTTAATGCCAGTCACCAGAACCTGTCCACTGTTTAATACCAGTCACCAGAACCTCTCCAATATTTAATACCATTAACAAGAACCTGTCCACTGTTTAATACCAGTCACCAGAACCTGTCCACTGTTTAATATCAGTCACCAGAACCTGTCCACTTTTTAATACCAGTTACCAGAACATGTCTAATATTTAATACTATTCACCATAACATGTCAACTGTTTAATGCCAGTTACCAGAACCTGTCCAGTTTTTAATACCAGTCACCTGAACCTGTCCACTGTTTAATAAAAGTCACCAGAACCTGTCCAATATTTAATAACATTCACCTGAACCTGTCCACTGTTTAATACAAGTGAAAGGAACATGTCAAATATTTAATACCATTCACCAGAACCTGTCCACTGTTTAATACCAGTCACCAGAACCTGTCCATTATTTAATACCATTCACCATAACATGTTCACTGTTTAATGCCAGTCACCATAACCTTTCCACTGTTTAATATCAGTCACCAGAACCTGTCCACTGTTTAATACCAGTCACCAGAACCTGTCCAATATTTAATACCATTCACCAGAACCTGTCCACTGTTTAATACCAATCACAGGAACCTGTCCAATATTTAATACCATTCACCAGAACCTTTCCACTGTATAATACCAGTCACCAGAACCTGTCCAATATTTAATACCATTCAACAGAACCTGTCCACTGCTTAATGCCAGTCACCAGAACCTGTCTACTGTTTAATACCAGTCACCAGAACCTGTCCACTGTTTAATACAACTCACCAGAACCTGTCCAATATTTAATATCATTCACCTGAACCTGTCCACTGTTTAATACAAGTGAAAGGAACATGTCCAATATTTAATACCATTCACCAGAACCTGTCCACTGTTTAATACCAGTCACCAGAACCTGTCCATTATTTAATACTATTAACCATAACATGTTCACTGTTTAATGCCAGTCACCAGAACCTGTCCACTGATTAATATCAGTCACCAGAACCTGTCCAATATTTAATACCATTAACCAGAACCTGTCCACTGTTTAATACTAGTCACCAGAACCTGTCCAATATTTAATACCATTCAACAAAACCTGTCCACTGTTTAATGCCAGTCACCATAACCTGTCCACTGTTTAATACAAGTCAACAGAACCTGTCCACCATTTAATACCATTCACCATAACATATTCACTGTTTAATGCCAGTCACCAGAACCTGTCCACTGTTTAATATCAGTCACCAGAACCTGTCCACTGTTTAATACCAGTCACCAGAACCTGTCCAATATTTAATACCATTCACCAGAACCTGTCCACTGTTTAATACCAGTCACCAGAACCTGTCCAGTATTTAATACCATTCAACAGAACCTGTCCACTGTTTAATGCCAGTCACCAGAACCTGTCCACTGTTTAATACAAGTCAACAGAACCTGTCCAATATTTAATGCCAGTCACCAGAACCTGTCCAGTGTTTAATACCAGTCACCAGAACCTTTCCACTGTTTAATACCAGTTACCAGAACCTGTCCAATATTTAATACCATTCACTAGAAACTGTCCACTGTTTAATACCAGTCACCAGAACCTGTCCAATATTTAATACCATTCACCAGAAACTGTCCACTTTTTAATACCAATCACCAGAACCTGTCCAATATTTAATACCATTCAACAGAACCTGTCCACTGTTTAATGCCAGTCATTAGAACCTGTCCACTGTTTAATACCAGTCACCAGAACGTGTCCACTGTTTAATACCAGTCACCAGAACCTGTCAAATATTTAATACCATTCACCAGAACCTGTCCACTGTTTAATACCAGTCACCAGAACCTGTCCAATATTTAATACCATTCAACAAAACCTGTCCACTGTTTAATGCCAGTCACCAGAACCATTCCATTGTTTAATACCAGTCACCAGAACCTGTCCACTGTTTAATACAAGTCACCAGAACCTTTCCAATATTTAATAAAATTCACCAGAACCTGTCCACTGTTTAATACCATTCACAGGAACCTGTCCAATATTTAATACCATTCACCAGAACCTGTCCACTGTTTAATACCAGTCACCAGATCCTGTCTAATATTTAATACCATTCACCACAAACTGTCCACTGTTTAATGCCAGTCACCAGAACCTGTCCACTGTTTAATACAACTCACCAGAACCTGCCCAATATTTAATACCATTCACCAGAACCTGTCCACTGTTTAATGCCAGTCACCAGAACCTGTCCATTGTTTAATAACAGTCACCAGAACCTGTCCACTGTTTAATACAAGTCACCAGAACCTGTCCAATATTTAATACCATTCACCTGAACCTGTCGACTGTTTGATACAAGTGAAAGGAACATGTTCAATATTTAATACCATTCACCAGAACCTGTCCACTGTTTAATACCAGTCACCAGAACCTGTCCACTATTTAATACCATTAACCATAACATGTCCACTGTTTAATGCCAGTCACCAGAACCTGTCCACTGTTTAATACCAGTCACCAAAACCTCTCCAATATTTAATACCATTAACAAGAACCTGTCCACTGTTTAATACCAGTCACCAGAACCTGTCCACTGTTTAATATCAGTCACCAGAACCTGTCCACTGTTTAATACCAGTTACCAGAACATGTCCAATATTTAATACTATTCACCATAACATGTCAACTGTTTAATGCCAGTCACCAGAACCTGTCCAGTTTTTAATACCAGTCACCTGAACCTGTCCACTGTTTAATACAAGTCACCAGAACCTGTCCAATATTTAATACCATTCACCTGAACCTGTCCACTGTTTAATACAAGTGAAAGGAACATGTCCAATATTTAATACCATTCACCAGAACCTGTCCACTGTTTAATACCAGTCACCAGAACCTGTCCACTATTTAATACCATTAACCATAACATGTCCACTGTTTAATGCCAGTCACCAGAACCTGTCCACTGTTTAATACCAGTCACCAGAACCTCTCCAATATTTAATACCATTAACAAGAACCTGTCCACTGTTTAATACCAGTCACCAGAACCTGTCCACTGTTTAATATCAGTCACCAGAACCTGTCCACTGTTTAATACCAGTTACCAGAACATGTCCAATATTTAATACTATTCACCATAACATGTCAACTGTTTAATGCCAGTCACCAGAACCTGTCCAGTTTTTAATACCAGTCACCTGAACCTGTCCACTTTTTAATACAAGTCACCAGAACCTGTCCAATATTTAATATCATTCAACAAAACCTGTCCACTGTTTAATGCCAGTCACCATAACCTGTCCACTGTTTAATACAAGTCAACAGAACCTGTCCACTATTTAATACCATTCACCATAACATATTCACTGTTTAATGCTAGTCACCAGAACCTGTCCACTGTTTAATATCAGTCACCAGAACCTGTCCACTGTTTAATACCAGTCACCAGAACCTGTCCAATATTTAATACCATTCACCAGAACCTGTCCACTGTTTAATACCAGTCACCAGAACCTGTCCAGTATTTAATACCATTCAACAGAACCTGTCCACTGTTTAATGCCAGTCACCAGAACCTGTCCACTGTTTAATACAAGTCAACAGAACCTGTCCAATATTTAATGCCAGTCACCATAACCTGTCCAGTGTTTAATACCAGTCACCAGAACCTTTCCACTGTTTAATACCAGTTACCAGAACCTGTCCAATATTTAATACCATTCACTAGAAACTGTCCACTGCTTAATACCAGTCACCAGAACCTGTCCAATATTTAATACCATTCACCAGAAACTGTCCACTTTTTAATACCAATCACCAGAACCTGTCCAATATTTAATACCATTCACCATAACCTGTCCACTGTTTAATACCATTCACAGGAACCTGTCCAATATTTAATACCATTCACCAGAACCTGTCCACTGTTTAATACCAGTCACCAGATCCTGTCTAATATTTAATACCATTCACCACAAACTGTCCACTGTTTAATGCCAGTCACCAGAACCTGTCCATTGTTTAATAACAGTCACCAGAACCTGTCCACTGTTTAATACAAGTCACCAGAACCTGTCCAATATTTAATACCATTCACCTGAACCTGTCCACTGTTTGATACAAGTGAAAGGAACATGTCCAATATTTAATACCATTCACCAGAACCTGTCCACTGTTTAATACCAGTCACCAGAACCTGTCCACTATTTAATACCATTAACCATAACATGTCCACTGTTTAATGCCAGTCACCAGAACCTGTCCACTGTTTAATACCAGTCACCAGAACCTCTCCAATATTTAATACCATTAACAAGAATATGTCCACTGTTTAATACCAGTCACCAGAACCTGTCCACTGTTTAATATCAGTCACCAGAACCTGTCCACTGTTTAATACCAGTTACCAGAACATGTCCAATATTTAATACTATTCACCATAACATGTCAACTGTTTAATGCCAGTCACCAGAACCTGTCCAGTTTTTAATACCAGTCACCTGAACCTTTCCACTGTTTAATACAAGTCACCAGAACCTGTCCAATATTTAATACCATTCACCTGAACCTGTCCACTGTTTAATACAAGTGAATGGAACATGTCAAATATTTAATACCATTCACCAGAACCTGTCCACTGTTTAATACCAGTCACCAGAACATGTCCATTATTTAATACCATTCACCATAACATGTTAACTGTTTAATATCAGTCACCAGAACCTGTCCACTGTTTAATACCAGTCACCAGAACCTGTCCAATATTTAATACCATTCACCAGAACCTGTCCACTGTTTAATACCAATCACAGGAACCTGTCCAATATTTAATACCATTCACCAGAACCTGTCCACTGTATAATACCAGTCACCAGAACCTGTCCAATATTTAATACCATTCAACAGAACCTGTCCACTGCTTAATGCCAGTCACCAGAACCTGTCTACTGTTTAATACCAGTCACCAGAACCTGTCCACTGTTTAATACAACTCACCAGAACCTGTCCAATATTTAATATCATTCACCTGAACCTGTCCACTGTTTAATACAAGTGAAAGGAACATGTCCAATATTTAATACCATTCACCAGAACCTGTCCACTGTTTAATACCAGTCACCAGAACCTGTCCATTATTTAATACCATTCAACAAAACCTCTCCACTGTTTAATGCCAATCACCAGAACCTGTCCATTGTTTAATACCAGTCACCAGAACCTGTCCACTGTTTAATACAAGTCACCAGAACCTGTCCAATATTTAATAACATTCACCAGAACCTGTCCACTGTTTAATACCATTCACAGGAACCTGTCCAATATTTAATACCATTCACCAGAACCTGTCCACTGTTTAAAACCAGTCACCAGATCCTGTCTAATATTTAATACCATTCACCACAAACTGTCCACTGTTTAATGCCAGTCACCAGAACCTGTCCACTGTTTAATACAACTCACCAGAACCTGCCCAATATTTAATACCATTCACCAGAACCTGTCCACTGTTTAATGCCAGTCACCAGAACCTGTCCATTGTTTAATAACAGTCACCAGAACCTGTCCACTGTTTAATACAAGTCACCAGAACCTGTCCAATATTTAATACCATTCACCTGAACCTGTCCACTGTTTGATACAAGTGAAAGGAACAAGTTCAATATTTAATACCATTCACCAGAACCTGTCCACTGTTTAATACCAGTCACCAGAACCTGTCCACTATTTAATACCATTAACCATAACATGTCCACTGTTTAATGCCAGTCACCAGAACCTGTCCACTGTTTAATACAACTCACCAGAACCTCTCCAATATTTAATACCATTAACAAGAACCTGTCCACTGTTTAATACCAGTCACAAGAACCTGTCCACTGTTTAATATCAGTCACCAGAACCTGTCCACTGTTTAATACCAGTTACCAGAACATGTCCAATATTTAATACTATTCACCATAACATGTCAACTGTTTAATGCCAGTCACCAGAACCTGTCCAGTTTTTAATACCAGTCACCTGAACCTGTCCACTGTTTAATACAAGTCACCAGAACCTGTCCATTATTTAATACCATTCACCTGAACCTGTCCACTGTTTAATACAAGTGAAAGGAACATGTCCAATATTTAATACCATTCACCAGAACCTGTCCACTGTTTAATACCAGTCACCAGAACCTGTCCACTATTTAATACCATTAACCATAACATGTCCACTGTTTAATGCCAGTCACCAGAACCTGTCCACTGTTTAATACCAGTCACCAGAACCTCTCCAATATTTAATACCATTAACAAGAACCTGTCCACTGTTTAATACCAGTCACCAGAACCTGTCCACTGTTTAATATCAGTCACCAGAACCTGTCCACTGTTTAATACCAGTTACCAGAACATGTCCAATATTTAATACTATTCACCATAACATGTCAACTGTTTAATGCCAGTCACCAGAACCTGTCCAGTTTTTAATACCAGTCACCTGAACCTGTCCACTGTTTAATACAAGTCACCAGAACCTGTCCAATATTTAATACCATTCAACAAAACATGTCCACTGTTTAATGCCAGTCACCATAACCTGTCCACTGTTTAATACAAGTCAACAGAACCTGTCCACTATTTAATACCATTCACCATAACATATTCACTGTTTAATGCCAGTCACCAGAACCTGTCCACTGTTTAATATCAGTCACCAGAACCTGTCCACTGTTTAATACCAGTCACCAGAACCTGTCCAATATTTAATACCATTCACCAGAACCTGTCCACTGTTTAATACCAGTCACCAGAACCTGTCCAGTATTTAATACCATTCAACAGAACCTGTCCACTGTTTAATGCCAGTCACAAGAACCTGTCCACTGTTTAATACAAGTCAACAGAACCTGTCCAATATTTAATGCCAGTCACCATAACCTGTCCAGTGTTTAATACCAGTCACCAGAACCTTTCCACTGTTTAATACCAGTTACCAGAACCTGTCCAATATTTAATACCATTCACTAGAAACTGTCCACTGTTTAATACCAGTCACCAGAACCTGTCCAATATTTAATACCATTCACCAGAAACTGTCCACTTTTTAATACCAATCACCAGAACCTGTCCAATATTTAATACCATTCAACAGAACCTGTCCACTGTTTAATGCCAGTCATTAGAACCTGTCCACTGTTTAATACCAGTCACCAGAACGTGTCCACTGTTTAATACCAGTCACCAGAACCTGTCAAATATTTAATACCATTCACCAGAACCTGTCCACTGTTTAATGCCAGTCACCAGAACCTGTCCATTGTTTAATACCAGTCACCAGAACCTGTCCACTGTTTAATACAAGTCACCAGAACCTGTCCAATATTTAATAACATTCACCAGAACCTGTCCACTGTTTAATACCATTCACAGGAACCTGTCCAATATTTAATACCATTCACAAGAACCTGTCCACTGTTTAATACCAGTCACCATATCCTGTCTAATATTTAATACCATTCACCACAAACTGTCCACTGTTTAATGCCAGTCACCAGAACCTGTCCATTGTTTAATAACAGTCACCAGAACCTGTCCAATGTTTAATACAAGTCACCAGAACCTGTCCAATATTTAATACCATTAACCTGAACCTGTCCACTGTTTGATACAAGTGAAAGGAACATGTCCAATATTTAATACCATTCACCAGAACCTGTCCACTGTTTAATACCAGTCACCAGAACCTGTCCACTATTTAATACCATTAACCATAACATGTCCACTGTTTAATGCCAGTCACCAGAACCTGTCCACTGTTTAATACCAGTCACCAGAACCTCTCCAATATTTAATACAATTAACAAGAACCTGTCCACTGTTTAATACCAGTCACCAGAACCTTTCCACTGTTTAATATCAGTCACCAGAACCTGTCCACTGTTTAATACCAGTTACCAGAACATGTCCAATATTTAATACTATTCACCATAACATGTCAACTGTTTAATGCCAGTCACCAGAACCTGTCCAGTTTTTAATACCAGTCACCTGAACCTGTCCACTGTTTAATACAAGTCAACAGAACCTGTCCAATATTTAATGCCAGTCACCATAACCTGTCCAGTGTTTAATACCAGTCACCAGAATCTTTCCACTGTTTAATACCAGTTACCAGAACCTGTCGAATATTTAATACCATTCACTAGAAACTGTCCACTGTTTAATACCAGTCACCAGAACCTGTCCAATATTTAATACCATTCACCAGAAACTGTCCACTTTTTAATACCAATCACCAGAACCTGTCCAATATTTAATACCATTCACCATAACCTGTCCACTGTTTAATACCATTCACAGGAACCTGTCCAATATTTAATACCATTCACCAGAACCTGTCCACTGTTTAATACCAGTCACCAGAACCTCTCCAATATTTAATACCATTAACAAGAATCTGTCCACTGTTTAATACCAGTCACCAGAACCTGTCCACTGTTTAATATCAGTCACCAGAACCTGTCCACTGTTTAATACCAGTTACCAGAACATGTCCAATATTTAATACTATTCACCATAACATGTCAACTGTTTAATGCCAGTCACCAGAACCTGTCCAGTTTTTAATACCAGTCACCTGATCCTGTCCACTGTTTAATACAAGTCACCAGAACCTGTCCAATATTTAATACCATTCCACCTGAACCTGTCCACTGTTTAATACAAGTGAAAGGAACATGTCAAATATTTAATACCATTCACCAGAACCTGCCCACTGTTTAATACCAGTCACCAGAACATGTCCATTATTTAATACCATTCACCATAACATGTTAACTGTTTAATATCAGTCACCAGAACCTGTCCACTGTTTAAAACCAGTCACCAGAACCTGTCCAATATTTAATACCATTCACCAGAACCTGTCCACTGTTTAATACCAATCACAGGAACCTGTCCAATATTTAATACCATTCACCAGAACCTGTCCACTGTATAATACCAGTCACCAGAACCTGTCCAATATTTAATACCATTCAACAGAACCTGTCCACTGCTTAATGCCAGTCACCAGAACCTGTCTACTGTTTAATACCAGTCACCAGAACCTGTCCACTGTTTAATACAACTCACCAGAACCTGTCCAATATTTAATATCATTCACCTGAACCTGTCCACTGTTTAATACAAGTGAAAGGAACATGTCCAATATTTAATACCATTCACCAGAACCTGTCCACTGTTTAATACCAGTCACCAGAACCTGTCCATTATTTAATATCATTCAACAAAACATGTCCACTGTTTAATGCCAGTCACCAGAACCTGTCCATTGTTTAATACCAGTCACCAGAACCTGTCCACTGTTTAATACAAGTCACCAGAACCTGTCCAATATTTAATAACATTCACCAGAACCTGTCCACTGTTTAATACCATTCACAGGAACCTGTCCAATATTTAATACCATTCACCAGAACCTGTCCACTGTTTAAAACCAGTCACCAGATCCTGTCTAATATTTAATACCATTCACCACAAACTGTCCACTGTTTAATGCCAGTCACCAGAACCTGTCCACTGTTTAATACAACTCACCAGAACCTGCCCAATATTTAATACCATTCACCAGAACCTGTCCACTGTTTAATGCCAGTCACCAGAACCTGTCCATTGTTTAATAACAGTCACCAGAACCTGTCCACTGTTTAATACAAGTCACCAGAACCTGTCCAATATTTAATACCATTCACCTGAACCTGTCCACTGTTTGATACAAGTGAAAGGAACAAGTTCAATATTTAATACCATTCACCAGAACCTGTCCACTGTTTAATACCAGTCACCAGAACCTGTCCACTATTTAATACCATTAACCATAACATGTCCACTGTTTAATGCCAGTCACCAGAACCTGTCCACTGTTTAATACCAGTCACCAGAACCTCTCCAATACTTAATACCATTAACAAGAACCTGTCCACTGTTTAATACCAGTCACAAGAACCCGTCCACTGTTTAATATCAGTCACCAGAACCTGTCCACTGTTTAATACCAGTTACCAGAACATGTCCAATATTTAATACTATTCACCATAACATGTCAACTGTTTAATGCCAGTCACCAGAACCTGTCCAGTTTTTAATACCAGTCACCTGAACCTGTCCACTGTTTAATACAAGTCACCAGAACCTGTCCATTATTTAATACCATTCACCTGAACCTGTCCACTGTTTAATACAAGTGAAAGGAACATGTCCAATATTTAATACCATTCACCAGAACCTGTCCACTGTTTAATACCAGTCACCAGAACCTGTCCACTATTTAATACCATTAACCATAACATGTCCACTGTTTAATGCCAGTCACCAGAACCTGTCCACTGTTTAATACCAGTCACCAGAACCTCTCCAATATTTAATACCATTAACAAGAACCTGGCCACTGTTTAATACCAGTCACCAGAACCTGTCCACTGTTTAATATCAGTCACCAGAACCTGTCCACTGTTTAATACCAGTTACCAGAACATGTCCAATATTTAATACTATTCACCATAACATGTCAACTGTTTAATGCCATTCACCAGAACCTGTCCAGTTTTTAATACCAGTCACCTGAACCTGTCCACTGTTTAATACAAGTCACCAGAACCTGTCCAATATTTAATACCATTCAACAAAACATGTCCACTGTTTAATGCCAGTCACCATAACCTGTCCACTGTTTAATACAAGTCAACAGAACCTGTCCACTATTTAATACCATTCACCATAACATATTCACTGTTTAATGCCAGTCACCAGAACCTGTCCACTGTTTATTATCAGTCACCAGAACCTGTCCACTGTTTAATACCAGTCACCAGAACCTGTCCAATATTTAATACCATTCACCAGAACCTGTCCACTGTTTAATACCAGTCACCAGAACCTGTCCAGTATTTAATACCATTCAACAGAACCTGTCCACTGTTTAATGCCAGTCACCAGAACCTGTCCACTGTTTAATACAAGTCAACAGAACCTGTCCAATATTTAATGCCAGTCACCATAACCTGTCCAGTGTTTAATACCAGTCACCAGAACCTTTCCACTGTTTAATACCAGTTACCAGAACCTGTCCAATATTTAATACCATTCACTAGAAACTGTCCACTGTTTAATACCATTCACCAGAACCTGTCCAATATTTAATACCATTCACCAGAAACTGTCCACTTTTTTATACCAATCACCAGAACCTGTCCAATATTTAATACCATTCAACAGAACCTGTCCACTGTTTAATGCCAGTCATTAGAACCTGTCCACTGTTTAATACCAGTCACCAGAACGTGTCTACTGTTTAATACCAGTCACCAGAACCTGTCAAATATTTAATACCATTCACCAGAACCTGTCCACTGTTTAATGCCAGTCACCAGAACCTGTCCATTGTTTAATACTAGTCACCAGAACCTGTCCACTGTTTAATACAAGTCACCAGAACCTGTCCAATATTTAATAACGTTCACCAGAACCTGTCCACTGTTTAATACCATTCACAGGAACCTGTCCAATATTTAATACCATTCACCAGAACCTGTCCACTGTTTAATACCAGTCACCAGATCCTGTCTAATATTTAATACCATTCACCACAAACTGTCCACTGTTTAATGCCAGTCACCAGAACCTGTCCATTGTTTAATAACAGTCACCAGAACCTGTCCAATGTTTAATACAAGTTACCAGAACCTGTCCAATATTTAATACCATTCACCTGAACCTGTCCACTGTTTGATACAAGTGAAAGGAACATGTCCAATATTTAATACCATTCACCAGAACCTGTCCACTGTTTAATACCAGTCACCAGAACCTGTCCACTATTTAATACCATTAACCATAACATGTCCACTGTTTAATGCCAGTCACCAGAACCTGTCCACTGTTTAATACCAGTCACCAGAACCTCTCCAATATTTAATACCATTAACAAGAACCTGTCCACTGTTTAATACCAGTCACCAGAACCTGTCCACTGTTTAATATCAGTCACCAGAACCTGTCCACTGTTTAATACCAGTTACCAGAACATTTCCAATATTTAATACTATTCACCATAACATGTCAACTGTTTAATGCCAGTCACCAGAACCTGTCCAGTTTTTAATACCAGCCACCTGAACCTGTCCACTGTTTAATACAAGTCACCAGAACCTGTCCAATATTTAATACCATTCACCTGAACCTGTCCACTGTTTAATACAAGTGAAAGGAACATGTCAAATATTTAATACCATTCACCAGAACCTGTCCACTGTTTAATACCAGTCACCAGAACATGTCCATTATTTAATACCATTCACCATAACATGTTCACTGTTTAATGCCAGTCACCATAACCTGTCCACTGTTTAATATCAGTCACCAGAACCTGTCCACTGTTTAATACCAGTCACCAGAACCTGTCCAATATTTAATACCATTCACCAGAACCTGTCCACTGTTTAATACCAATCACAGGAACCTGTCCAATATTTAATACCATTCACCAGAACCTGTCCAATATTTAATAACATTCAACAGAACCTGTCCACTGCTTAATGCCAGTCACCAGAACCTGTCTACTGTTTAATACCAGTCACCAGAACCTGTCCACTGTTTAATACAACTCACCAGAACCTGTCCAATATTTAATATCATTCACCTGAACCTGTCCACTGTTTAATACAAGTGAAAGGAACATGTCCAATATTTAATACCATTCACCAGAACCTGTCCACTGTTTAATACCAGTCACCAGAACCTGTCCATTATTTAATACCATTCAACAAAACCTGTCCACTGTTTAATGTCAGTCACCAGAACCTGTCCATTGTTTAATACCAGTCACCAGAACCTGTCCACTGTTTAATACAAGTCACCAGAACCTGTCCAATATTTAATAACATTCACCAGAACCTGTCCACTGTTTAATACCATTCACAGGAACCTGTCCAATATTTAATACCATTCACCAGAACCTGTCCACTGTTTAATACCAGTCACCAGATCCTGTCTAATATTTAATACCATTCACCACAAACTGTCCACTGTTTAATGCCAGTCACCAGAACCTGTCCACTGTTTAATACAACTCACCAGAACCTGCCCAATATTTAATACCATTCACCAGAACCTGTCCACTGTTTAATGCCAGTCACCAGAACCTGTCCATTGTTTAATAACAGTCACCAGAACCTGTCCACTGTTTAATACAAGTCACCAGAACCTGTCCAATATTTAATACCATTCACCTGAACCTGTCCACTGTTTGATACAAGTGAAAGGAACATGTCCAATATTTAATACCATTCACCAGAACCTGTCCACTGTTTAATACCAGTCACCAGAACCTGTCCACTATTTAATACCATTAACCATAACATGTCCACTGTTTAATGCCAGTCACCAGAACCTGTCCACTGTTTAATACCAGTCACCAGAACCTCTCCAATATTTAATACCATTAACAAGAACATGTCCACTGTTTAATACCAGTCACCAGAACCTGTCCACTGTTTAATATCAGTCACCAGAACCTGTCCACTGTTTAATACCAGTTACCAGAACATGTCCAATATTTAATACTATTCACCATAACATGTCAACTGTTTAATGCCAGTCACCAGAACCTGTCCAGTTTTTAATACCAGTCACCTGAACCTGTCCACTGTTTAATACAAGTCACCAGAACCTGTCCAATATTTAATAACATTCACCTGAACCTGTCCACTGTTTAATACAAGTGAAAGGAACATGTCAAATATTTAATACCATTCACCAGAACCTGTCCACTGTTTAATACCAGTCACCAGAACCTGTCCATTATTTAATACCATTCACCATAACATGTTCACTGTTTAATGCCAGTCACCATAACCTGTCCACTGTTTAATATCAGTCACCAGAACCTGTCCACTGTTTAATACCAGTCACCAGAACCTGTCCAATATTTAATACCATTCACCAGAACCTGTCCACTGTTTAATACCAATCACAGGAACCTGTCCAATATGTAATACCATTCTCCAGAACCTGTCCACTGTATAATACCAGTCACCAGAACATGTCCAATATTTAATACCATTCAACAGAACCTGTCCACTGCTTAATGCCAGTCACCAGAACCTGTCTACTGTTTAATACCAGTCACCAGAACCTGTCCACTGTTTAATACAACTCACCAGAACCTGTCCAATATTTAATATCATTCACCTGAACCTGTCCACTGTTTAATACAAGTGAAAGGAACATGTCCAATATTTAATACCATTCACCAGAACCTGTCCACTGTTTAATACCAGTCACCAGAACCTGTCCATTATTTAATACCATTCACCATAACATGTTCACTGTTTAATGCCAGTCACCAGAACCTGTCCACTGTTTAATATCAGTCACCAGAACCTGTCCAATATTTAATACCATTAACCAGAACCTGCCCACTGTTTAATACTAGTCACCAGAACCTGTCCAATATTTAATACCATTCAACAAAACCTGTCCACTGTTTAATGCCAGTCACCATAACCTGTCCACTGTTTAATACAAGTCAACAGAACCTGTCCACTATTTAATACCATTCAACATAACATATTCACTGTTTAATGCCAGTCACCAGAATCTGTCCACTGTTTAATATCAGTCACCAGAACCTGTCCACTGTTTAATACCAGTCACCAGAACCTGTCCAATATTTAATACCATTCACCAGAACCTGTCCACTGTTTAATACCAGTCACCAGAACCTGTCCAGTATTTAATACCATTCAACAGAACCTGTCCACTGTTTAATGCCAGTCACCAGAACCTGTCCACTGTTTAATACAAGTCAACAGAACATGTCCAATATTTAATGCCAGTCACCAGAACCTGTCCAGTGATTAATACCAGTCACCAGAACCTTTCCAATGTTTAATACCAGTTACCAGAACCTGTCCAATATTTAATACCATTCACTAGAAACTGTCCACTGTTTAATACCAGTCACCAGAACCTGTCCAATATTTAATACCATTCACCAGAAACTGTCCACTTTTTAATACCAATCACCAGAACCTGTCCAATATTTAATACCATTTAACAGAACCTGTCCACTGTTTAATGCCAGTCATTAGAACCTGTCCACTGTTTAATACCAGTCACCAGAACGTGTCCACTGTTTAATACCAGTCACCAGAACCTGTCAAATATTTAATACCATTCACCAGAACCTGTCCACTGTTTAATACCAGTCACCAGAACCTGTCCAATATTTAATACCATTCAACAAAACCTGTCCACTGTTTAATGCCAGTCACCAGAACCTGTCCATTGTTTAATACAAGTCACCAGAACCTGTCCACTGTTTAATACAAGTCACCAGAACCTGTCCAATATTTAATAACATTCACCAGAACCTGTCCACTGTTTAATACCATTCACAGGAACCTGTCCAATATTTAATACCATTCACCAGAACCTGTCCACTGTTTAATACCAGTCACCAGATCCTGTCTAATATTTAATACCATTCACCACAAACTGTCCACTGTTTAATGCCAGTCACCAGAACCTGTCCACTGTTTAATACAACTCACCAGAACCTGCCCAATATTTAATACCATTCACCAGAACCTGTCCACTGTTTAATGCCAGTCACCAGAACCTGTCCAATGTTTAATAACAGTAACCAGAACCTGTCCACTGTTTAATACAAGTCACCAGAACCTGTCCAATATTTAATACCATTCACCTGAACCTGTCCACTGTTTGATACAAGTGAAAGGAACATGTCCAATATTTAATACCATTCACCAGAACCTGTCCACTGTTTAATACCAGTCACCAGAACCTGTCCACTATTTAATTCCATTAACCATAACATGTCCACTGTTTAATGCCAGTCACCAGAACCTGTCCACTGTTTAATACCAGTCACCAGAACCTCTCCAATATTTAATACCATTAACAAGAACCTGTCCACTGTTTAATACCAGTCACCAGAACCTGTCCACTGTTTAATATCAGTCACCAGAACCTGTCCACTGTTTAATACCAGTTACCAGAACATGTCCAATATTTAATACTATTCACCATAACATGTCAACTGTTTAATGCCAGTCACCAGAACCTGTCCAGTTTTTAATACCAGTCACCTGAACCTGTCCACTGTTTAATACCAGTTACCAGAACCTGTCCAATATTTAATACCATTCACTAGAAACTGTCCACTGTTTAATACCATTCACCAGAACCTGTCCAATATTTAATACCATTCACCAGAAACTGTCCACTTTTTTATACCAATCACCATAACCTGTCCAATATTTAATACCATTCAACAGAACCTGTCCACTGTTTAATGCCAGTCATTAGAACCTGTCCACTGTTTAATACCAGTCACCAGAACGTGTCTACTGTTTAATACCAGTCACCAGAACCTGTCAAATATTTAATACCATTCACCAGAACCTGTCCACTGTTTAATGCCAGTCACCAGAACCTGTCCATTGTTTAATACTAGTCACCAGAACCTGTCCACTGTTTAATACAAGTCACCAGAACCTGTCCAATATTTAATAACATTCACCAGAACCTGTCCACTGTTTAATACCATTCACAGGAACCTGTCCAATATTTAATACCATTCACCAGAACCGGTCCACTGTTTAATACCAGTCACCAGATCCTGTCTAATATTTAATACCATTCACCACAAACTGTCCACTGTTTAATGCCAGTCACCAGAACCTGTCCATTGTTTAATAACAGTCACCAGAACCTAACCAATGTTTAATACAAGTTACCAGAACCTGTCCAATATTTAATACCATTCACCTGAACCTGTCCACTGTTTGATACAAGTGAAAGGAACATGTCCAATATTTTATACCATTCACCAGAACCTGTCCACTGTTTAATACCAGTCACCAGAACCTGTCCACTATTTAATACCATTAACCATAACATGTCCACTGTTTAATGCCAGTCACCAGAACCTGTCCACTGTTTAATACCAGTCACCAGAACCTCTCCAATATTTAATACCATTAACAAGAACCTGTCCACTGTTTAATACCAGTCACCAGAACCTGTCCACTGTTTAATATCAGTCACCAGAACCTGTCCACTGTTTAATACCAGTTACCAGAACATTTCCAATATTTAATACTATTCACCATAACATGTCAACTGTTTAATGCCAGTCACCAGAACCTGTCCAGTTTTTAATACCAGCCACCTGAACCTGTCCACTGTTTAATACAAGTCACCAGAACCTGTCCAATATTTAATACCATTCACCTGAACCTGTCCACTGTTTAATACAAGTGAAAGGAACATGTCAAATATTTAATACCATTCACCAGAACCTGTCCACTGTTTAATACCAGTCACCAGAACATGTCCATTATTTAATACCATTCACCATAACATGTTCACTGTTTAATGCCAGTCACCATAACCTGTCCACTGTTTAATATCAGTCACCAGAACCTGTCCACTGTTTAATACCAGTCACCAGAACCTGTCCAATATTTAATACCATTCACCAGAACCTGTCCACTGTTTAATACCAATCACAGGAACCTGTCCAATATTTAATACCATTCACCAGAACCTGTCCAATATTTAATAACATTCAACAGAACCTGTCCACTGCTTAATGCCAGTCACCAGAACCTGTCTACTGTTTAATACCAGTCACCAGAACCTGTCCACTGTTTAATACAACTCACCAGAACCTGTCCAATATTTAATATCATTCACCTGAACCTGTCCACTGTTTAATACAAGTGAAAGGAACATGTCCAATATTTAATACCATTCACCAGAACCTGTCCACTGTTTAATACCAGTCACCAGAACCTGTCCATTATTTAATACCATTCAACAAAACCTGTCCACTGTTTAATGTCAGTCACCAGAACCTGTCCATTGTTTAATACCAGTCACCAGAACCTGTCCACTGTTTAATACAAGTCACCAGAACCTGTCCAATATTTAATAACATTCACCAGAACCTGTCCACTGTTTAATACCATTCACAGGAACCTGTCCAATATTTAATACCATTCACCAGAACCTGTCCACTGTTTAATACCAGTCACCAGATCCTGTCTAATATTTAATACCATTCACCACAAACTGTCCACTGTTTAATGCCAGTCACCAGAACCTGTCCACTGTTTAATACAACTCACCAGAACCTGCCCAATATTTAATACCATTCACCAGAACCTGTCCACTGTTTAATGCCAGTCACCAGAACCTGTCCATTGTTTAATAACAGTCACCAGAACCTGTCCACTGTTTAATACAAGTCACCAGAACCTGTCCAATATTTAATACCATTCACCTGAACCTGTCCACTGTTTGATACAAGTGAAAGGAACATGTCCAATATTTAATACCATTCACCAGAACCTGTCCACTGTTTAATACCAGTCACCAGAACCTGTCCACTATTTAATACCATTAACCATAACATGTCCACTGTTTAATGCCAGTCACCAGAACCTCTCCAATATTTAATACCATTAACAAGAACATGTCCACTGTTTAATACCAGTCACCAGAACCTGTCCACTGTTTAATATCAGTCACCAGAACCTGTCCACTGTTTAATACCAGTTACCAGAACATGTCCAATATTTAATACTATTCACCATAACATGTCAACTGTTTAATGCCAGTCACCAGAACCTGTCCAGTTTTTAATACCAGTCACCTGAACCTGTCCACTGTTTAATACAAGTCACCAGAACCTGTCCAATATTTAATAACATTCACCTGAACCTGTCCACTGTTTAATACCAGTCACCAGAACCTGTCCATTATTTAATACCATTCACCATAACATGTTCACTGTTTAATGCCAGTCACCATAACCTGTCCACTGTTTAATATCAGTCACCAGAACCTGTCCACTGTTTAATACCAGTCACCAGAACCTGTCCAATATTTAATACCATTCACCAGAACCTGTCCACTGTTTAATACCAATCACAGGAACCTGTCCAATATGTAATACCATTCACCAGAACCTGTCCACTGTATAATACCAGTCACCAGAACATGTCCAATATTTAATACCATTCAACAGAACCTGTCCACTGCTTAATGCCAGTCACCAGAACCTGTCTACTGTTTAATACCAGTCACCAGAACCTGTCCACTGTTTAATACAACTCACCAGAACCTGTCCAATATTTAATATCATTCACCTGAACCTGTCCACTGTTTAATACAAGTGAAAGGAACATGTCCAATATTTAATACCATTCACCAGAACCTGTCCACTGTTTAATACCAGTCACCAGAACCTGTCCATTATTTAATACCATTCACCATAACATGTTCACTGTTTAATGCCAGTCACCAGAACCTGTCCACTGTTTAATATCAGTCACCAGAACCTATCCAATATTTAATACCATTAACCAGAACCTGCCCACTGTTTAATACTAGTCACCAGAACCTGTCCAATATTTAATACCATTCAACAAAACCTGTCCACTGTTTAATGCCAGTCACCATAACCTGTCCACTGTTTAATACAAGTCAACAGAACCTGTCCACTATTTAATACCATTCAACATAACATATTCACTGTTTAATGCCAGTCACCAGAATCTGTCCACTGTTTAATATCAGTCACCAGAACCTGTCCACTGTTTAATACCAGTCACCAGAACCTGTCCAATATTTAATACCATTCACCAGAACCTGTCCACTGTTTAATACCAGTCACCAGAACCTGTCCAGTATTTAATACCATTCAACAGAACCTGTCCACTGTTTAATGCCAGTCACCAGAACCTGTCCACTGTTTAATACAAGTCAACAGAACCTGTCCAATATTTAATGCCAGTCACCAGAACCTGTCCAGTGATTAATACCAGTCACCAGAACCTTTACAATGTTTAATACCAGTTACCAGAACCTGTCCAATATTTAATACCATTCACTAGAAACTGTCCACTGTTTAATACCAGTCACCAGAACCTGTCCAATATTTAATACCATTCACCAGAAACTGTCCACTTTTTAATACCAATCACCAGAACCTGTCCAATATTTAATACCATTTAACAGAACCTGTCCACTGTTTAATGCCAGTCATTAGTACCTGTCCACTGTTTAATACCAGTCACCAGAACGTGTCCACTGTTTAATACCAGTCACCAGAACCTGTCAAATATTTAATACCATTCACCAGAACCTGTCCACTGTTTAATACCAGTCACCAGAACCTGTCCAATATTTAATACCATTCAACAAAACCTGTCCACTGTTTAATGCCAGTCACCAGAACCTGTCCATTGTTTAATACAAGTCACCAGAACCTGTCCACTGTTTAATACAAGTCACCAGAACATGTCCAATATTTAATAACATTCACCAGAACCTGTCCACTGTTTAATACCATTCACAGGAACCTGTCCAATATTTAATACCATTCACCAGAACCTGTCCACTGTTTAATACCAGTCACCAGATCCTGTCTAATATTTAATACCATTCACCACAAACTGTCCACTGTTTAATGCCAGTCACCAGAACCTGTCCACTGTTTAATACAACTCACCAGAACCTGCCCAATATTTAATACCATTCACCAGAACCTGTCCACTGTTTAATGCCAGTCACCAGAACCTGTCCATTGTTTAATAACAGTAACCAGAACCTGTCCACTGTTTAATACAAGTCACCAGAACCTGTCCAATATTTAATACCATTCACCTGAACCTGTCCACTGTTTGATACAAGTGAAAGGAACATGTCCAATATTTAATACCATTCACCAGAACCTGTCCACTGTTTAATACCAGTCACCAGAACCTGTCCACTATTTAATTCCATTAACCATAACATGTCCACTGTTTAATGCCAGTCACCAGAACCTGTCCACTGTTTAATACCAGTCACCAGAACCTCTCCAATATTTAATACCATTAACAAGAACCTGTCCACTGTTTAATACCAGTCACCAGAACCTGTCCACTGTTTAATATCAGTCACCAGAACCTGTCCACTGTTTAATACCAGTTACCAGAACATGTCCAATATTTAATACTATTCACCATAACATGTCAACTGTTTAATGCCAGTCACCAGAACCTGTCCAGTTTTTAATACCAGTCACCTGAACCTGTCCACTGTTTAATACAAGTCACCAGAACCTGTCCAATATTTAATATCATTCACCTGAACCTGTACACTGTTTAATACAAGTGAAAGGAACATGTCCAATATTTAATACCATTCACCAGAACCTGTCCACTGTTTAATACCAGTCACCAGAACCTGTCCATTATTTAATACCATTCAACAAAACCTGTCCACTGTTTAATGTCAGTCACCAGAACCTGTCCATTGTTTAATACCAGTCACCAGAACCTGTCCACTGTTTAATACAAGTCACCAGAACCTGTCCAATATTTAATAACATTCACCAGAACCTGTCCACTGTTTAATACCATTCACAGGAACCTGTCCAATATTTAATACCATTCACCAGAACCTGTCCACTGTTTAATACCAGTCACCAGATCCTGTCTAATATTTAATACCATTCACCACAAACTGTCCACTGTTTAATGCCAGTCACCAGAACCTGTCCACTGTTTAATACAACTCACCAGAACCTGCCCAATATTTAATACCATTCACCAGAACCTGTCCACTGTTTGATACAAGTGAAAGGAACATGTCCAATATTTAATACCATTCACCAGAACCTGTCCACTGTTTAATACCAGTCACCAGAACCTGTCCACTATTTAATACCATTAACCATAACATGTCCACTGTTTAATGCCAGTCACCAGAACCTGTCCACTGTTTAATACCAGTCACCAGAACCTCTCCAATATTTAATACCATTAACAAGAACATGTCCACTGTTTAATACCAGTCACCAGAACCTGTCCACTGTTTAATATCAGTCACCAGAACCTGTCCACTGTTTAATACCAGTTACCAGAACATGTCCAATATTTAATACTATTCACCATAACATGTCAACTGTTTAATGCCAGTCACCAGAACCTGTCCAGTTTTTAATACCAGTCACCTGAACCTGTCCACTGTTTAATACAAGTCACCAGAACCTGTCCAATATTTAATAACATTCACCTGAACCTGTCCACTGTTTAATACCAGTCACCAGAACCTGTCCATTATTTAATACCATTCACCATAACATGTTCACTGTTTAATGCCAGTCACCATAACCTGTCCACTGTTTAATATCAGTCACCAGAACCTGTCCACTGTTTAATACCAGTCACCAGAACCTGTCCAATATTTAATACCATTCACCAGAACCTGTCCACTGTTTAATACCAATCACAGGAACCTGTCCAATATGTAATACCATTCACCAGAACATGTCCACTGTATAATACCAGTCACCAGAACATGTCCAATATTTAATACCATTCAACAGAACCTGTCCACTGCTTAATGCCAGTCACCAGAACCTGTCTACTGTTTAATACCAGTCACCAGAACCTGTCCACTGTTTAATACAACTCACCAGAACCTGTCCAATATTTAATATCATTCACCTGAACCTGTCCACTGTTTAATACAAGTGAAAGGAACATGTCCAATATTTAATACCATTCACCAGAACCTGTCCACTGTTTAATACCAGTCACCAGAACCTGTCCATTATTTAATACCATTCACCATAACATGTTCACTGTTTAATGCCAGTCACCAGAACGTGTCCACTGTTTAATATCAGTCACCAGAACCTGTCCAATATTTAATACCATTAACCAGAACCTGCCCACTGTTTAATACTAGTCACCAGAACCTGTCCAATATTTAATACCATTCAACAAAACCTGTCCACTGTTTAATGCCAGTCACCATAACCTGTCCACTGTTTAATACAAGTCAACAGAACCTGTCCACTATTTAATACCATTCAACATAACATATTCACTGTTTAATGCCAGTCACCAGAATCTGTCCACTGTTTAATATCAGTCACCAGAACCTGTCCACTGTTTAATACCAGTCACCAGAACCTGTCCAATATTTAATACCATTCACCAGAACCTGTCCACTGTTTAATACCAGTCACCAGAACCTGTCCAGTATTTAATACCATTCAACAGAACCTGTCCACTGTTTAATGCCAGTCACCAGAACCTGTCCACTGTTTAATACAAGTCAACAGAACCTGTCCAATATTTAATGCCAGTCACCAGAACCTGTCCAGTGATTAATACCAGTCACCAGAACCTTTCCAATGTTTAATACCAGTTACCAGAACCTGTCCAATATTTAATACCATTCACTAGAAACTGTCCACTGTTTAATACCAGTCACCAGAACCTGTCCAATATTTAATACCATTCACCAGAAACTGTCCACTTTTTAATACCAATCACCAGAACCTGTCCAATATTTAATACCATTTAACAGAACCTGTCCACTGTTCAATGCCAGTCATTAGAACCTGTCCACTGTTTAATACCAGTCACCAGAACGTGTCCACTGTTTAATACCAGTCACCAGAACCTGTCAAATATTTAATACCATTCACCAGAACCAGTCCACTGTTTAATACCAGTCACCAGAACCTGTCCAATATTTAATACCATTCAACAAAACCTGTCCACTGTTTAATGCCAGTCACCAGAACCTGTCCATTGTTTAATACAAGTCACCAGAACCTGTCCACTGTTTAATACAAGTCACCAGAACATGTCCAATATTTAATAACATTCACCAGAACCTGTCCACTGTTTAATACCATTCACAGGAACCTGTCCAATATTTAATACCATTCACCAGAACCTGTCCACTGTTTAATACCAGTCACCAGATCCTGTCTAATATTTAATACCATTCACCACAAACTGTCCACTGTTTAATGCCAGTCACCAGAACCTGTCCACTGTTTAATACAACTCACCAGAACCTGCCCAATATTTAATACCATTCACCAGAACCTGTCCACTGTTTAATGCCAGTCACCAGAACCTGTCCATTGTTTAATAACAGTAACCAGAACCTGTCCACTGTTTAATACAAGTCACCAGAACCTGTCCAATATTTAATACCATTCACCTGAACCTGTCCACTGTTTGATACAAGTGAAAGGAACATGTCCAATATTTAATACCATTCACCAGAACCTGTCCACTGTTTAATACCAGTCACCAGAACCTGTCCACTATTTAATTCCATTAACCATAACATGTCCACTGTTTAATGCCAGTCACCAGAACCTGTCCACTGTTTAATACCAGTCACCAGAACCTCTCCAATATTTAATACCATTAACAAGAACCTGTCCACTGTTTAATACCAGTCACCAGAACCTGTCCACTGTTTAATATCAGTCACCAGAACCTGTCCACTGTTTAATACCAGTTACCAGAACATGTCCAATATTTAATACTATTCACCATAACATGTCAACTGTTTAATGCCAGTCACCAGAACCTGTCCAGTTTTTAATACCAGTCACCTGAACCTGTCCACTGTTTAATACAAGTCACCAGAACCTGTCCAATATTTAATACCATTCACCTGAACCTGTCCACTGTTTAATACAAGTGAAAGGAACATGTCAAATATTTAATACCATTCACCAGAACCTGTCCACTGTTTAATACCAGTCACCAGAACCTGTCCAATATTTAATACCATTCAACAAAACCTGTCCACTGTTTAATGCCAGTCACCAGAACCTGTCCATTGTTTAATACAAGTCACCAGAACCTGTCCACTGTTTAATACAAGTCACCAGAACCTGTCCAATATTTAATAACATTCACCAGAACCTGTCCACTGTTTAATACCATTCACAGGAACCTGTCCAATATTTAATACCATTCACCAGAACCTGTCCACTGTATAATACCAGTCACCAGAACCTGTCCAATATTTAATACCTTTCAACAGAACCTGTCCACTGCTTAATGCCAGTCACCAGAACCTGTCTACTGTTTAATACCAGTCACCAGAACCTGTCCACTGTTTAATACAACTCACCAGAACCTGCCCAATATTTAATACCATTCACCAGAACCTGTCCACTGTTTAATGCCAGTCACCAGAACATGTCCATTGTTTAATACCAGTCACCAGAACCTGTCCACTGTTTAATACAAGTCACCAGAACCTGTCCAATATTTAATATCATTCACCTGAACCTGTCCACTGTTTTATACCAGTCACCAGAACCTGTCCACTTATTAATACAACTCACCAGAACCTGCCCAATATTTAATACCATTCACCAGAACCTGTCCACTGTTTAATACAAATCACAGGAACCTGTCCAATATTTAATACCATTCACCAGAACCTGTCCACTGTTTAATGCCAGTCACCAGAACCTGTCCATTGCTTAATACCAGTCACCAGAACCTGTCCACTGTTTAATACAAGTCACCAGAACCTGTCCAATATTGAATACCATTGACCTGAACCTGTCCACTGTTTAATACAAGTGAAAGGAACCTGTCCACTATTTAATACCATTAACCATAACATGTCCACTGTGTATTGCCAGTCACCAGAACCTGTCCACTGTTTAATACCAGTCACCAGAACCTGTCCAATATTTAATACCATTCACCAGAACCTGTCCACTGTTTAATGCCAGTCAACAGAATCTGTCCACTGTTTAATACCAGTCACCAGAACCTGTCCACTGTTTAATACAAGTCACCATAACCTGTCCACTGTTAAAAACCAGTCACCAGAACCTGTACAATATTTAATACCATTCACCAGAACCCGTCCACTGTTTAATACCAGTCACCAGAACCTGTCAAATATTTAATACCAATCAACAGAACCTGTCCACTGTTTAATACAAATGAAAGGAAAATGTCAAATATTTAATACCATTCACCAGAACCTGTCCACTGTTTAATACCAGTCACCAGAACCTGTCCACTGTTTAATACAAGTCACCAGAACCTGTCCAATATTTAATACCATTCACCTGAACCTGTCCACTGTTTAATACAAGTGAAAGGAACATGTCAAATATTTAATACCATTCACCAGAACATGTCCACTGTTTAATATCAGTCACCAGAACCTGTCCACTGTTTAATACCAGTCACCAGAACCTGTCCAATATTTAATACCATTCACCAGAACCTGTCCACTGTTTAATACCAATCACAGGAACCTGTCCAATATTTAATACCATTCACCTGAACCTGTCCACTGTATAATACCAGTCACCAGAACCTGTCCAATATTTAATACTATTCAACAGAACCTGTCCACTGCTTAATGCCAGTCACCAGAACCTGTCTACTGTTTAATACCAGTCACCAGAACCTGTCCACTGTTTAATACAACTCACCAGAACCTGCCCAATATTTAAAACCATTCACCAGAACCTGTCCACTGTTTAATGCCAGTCACCAGAACCTGTCCATTGTTTAATACCAGTCACCAGAACCTGTCCACTGTTTAATACAAGTCACCAGAACCTGTCCAATATTTAATATCATTCACCTGAACCTGTCCACTGTTTAATACAAGTGAAAGGAACATGTCCAATATTTAATACCATTCACCAGAACCTGTCCACTGTTTAATACCAGTCACCAGAACCTGTCCATTATTTAATACCATTCACCATAACATGTTCACTGTTTAATGCCAGTCACCAGAACCTGTCCACTGTTTAATATCAGTCACCAGAACCTGTCCACTGTTTAATACCAGTTACCAGAACATGTCCAATATTTAATACTATTCACCATAACATGTCAACTGTTTAATGCTAGTCACCAGAACCTGTCCAGTTTTTAATACCAGTCACCTGAACCTGTCCACTGTTTAATACAAGTCACCAGAACCTGTCCAATATTTAACACCATTCACCTGAACCTGTCCACTGTTTAATACAAGTGAAAGGAACATGTCAAATATTTAATACCATTCACCAGAACCTGTCCACTGTTTAATACCAGTCACCAGAACCTGTCCATTATTTAATACCATTCACCATAACATGTTCACTGTTTAATGCCAGTCACCATAACCTGTCCACTGTTTAATATCAGTCACCAGAACCTGTCCACTGTTTAATACCAGTCACCAGAACCTGTCCAATATTTAATACCATTCACCAGAACCTGTCCACTGTTTAATACCAATCACAGGAACCTGTCCAATATTTAATACCATTCACCAGAACCTGTCCACTGTATAATACCAGTCACCAGAACCTGTCCAATATTTAATACCATTCAACAGAACCTGTCCACTGCTTAATGCCAGTCACCAGAACCTGTCTACTGTTTAATACCAGTCACCAGAACCTGTCCACTGTTTAATACAACTCACCAGAACCTGTCCAATATTTAATATAATTCACCTGAACCTGTCCACTGTTTAATACAAGTGAAAGGAACATGTCCAATATTTAATACCATTCACCAGAACCTGTCCACTGTTTAATACCAGTCACCAGAACCTGTCCATTATTTAATACCATTCACCATAACATGTTCACTGTTTAATGCCAGTCACCAGAACCTGTCCACTGTTTAATATCAGTCACCAGAACCTGTCCACTGTTTAATACCAGTCACCAGAACCTGTCCAATATTTAATACCATTCACCTGAACCTGTCCACTGTTTAATACCAGTCACCAGAACCTGTCCACTATATAATACCATTCACCATAACATGTTCACTGTTTAATGCCTGTCACCATAACCTGTCCACGGTTTAATATCGTTCACCAGAACCTGTCCACTGTTTAATACATGTCACCAGAACCTGTCCAATATGTAATACCATTCACCAGAACCTGTCCACTGTTTAATACCAGTCACCAGAACCTGTCCAATATTTAATATTATTCAACAGAACCTGTCCACTGTTTAACGTCAGTACCCAGAACCTGTCCACTGTTTAATACCAGTCACCTAAACCTGTCCACTGTTTAATACCAGTCACCAGAACCTGTCCAATATTTAATACCATTCACCAGAACCTGTCCACTGTTTAATACCAATAACCAGAACCTGTCCAATATTTAATACCATTCAACAGAACCTGTCCACAGTTTAATGCCAGTCACCAGAACCTGTCCATTGTTTAATACCAGTCACCAGAACATGTCCACTGTTTAATACAAGTCAATAGAACCTGTCCAATATTTAATACCATTCACCAGAACCTGTCCACTGTTTAATACAAATCACAGGAACCTGTCCAATATTTAATACCATTCACTAGAACCTGTCCACTGTTTAATACCAGTCACCAGAACCTGTCCAATATTTAATACCATTCAACAGAACCTGTCCACTGCTTAATGCCAGTCACCAGAACCTGTCCACTGTTTAATACCAGTCACCAGAACATGTCCACTGTTTAATACAACTCACCAGAACCTGCCCAATATTTAATACAATTCACCAGAACCTGTCCACTGTTTAATACAAATCACAGCAACCTGTCCAATATTTATTACCATTCACCAGAACCTGTCCACTGTTTAATGCCAGTCACCAGAACCTGTCCATTGCTTAATACCAGTCACCAGAACCTGTCCACTGTTTAATACAAGTCACCAGAACCTGTCCAATATTGAATACCATTCACCTGAACCTGTCCACTGTTTAATACAAGTGAAAGGAACCTGTCCACTATTTAATACCATTAACCATAACATGTCCACTGTGTAATGCCAGTCACCAGAACCTGTCCACTGTTTAATACCAGTCACCAGAACCTGTCCAATATTTAATACCATTCACCAGAACCTGTCCACTGTTTAATGCCAGTCAACAGAATCTGTCCACTGTTTAATACCAGTCACCAGAACCTGTCCACTGTTTAATACAAGTCACCATAACCTGTCCACTGTTAAAAACCAGTCACCAGAACCTGTCCAATATTTAATACCATTCACCAGAACCCGTCCACTGTTTAATACCAGTCACCATAACCTGTCCAATATTTAATACCAATCAACAGAACCTGTCCACTGTTTAATGCCAGTCACCAGAACCTGTCCACTGTTTTATACCAGTCACCAGAACCTGTCCACTTATTAATACAACTCACCAGAACCTGCCCAATATTTAATACCATTCACCAGAACCTGTCCACTGTTTAATACAAATCACAGGAACCTGTCCAATATTTAATACCATTCACCAGAACCTGTCCACTGTTTAATGCCAGTCACCAGAACCTGTCCATTGCTTAATACCAGTCACCAGAACCTGTCCACTGTTTAATAAAAGTCACCAGAACCTGTCCAATATTGAATACCATTGACCTGAACCTGTAAACTGTTTAATACAAGTGAAAGGAACCTGTCCACTATTTAATACCATTAACCATAACATGTCCACTGTGTATTGCCAGTCACCAGAACCTGTCCACTGTTTAATACCAGTCACCAGAACCTGTCCAATATTTAATACCATTCACCAGAACCTGTCCACTGTTTAATGCCAGTCAACAGAATCTGTCCACTGTTTAATACCAGTCACCAGAACCTGTCCACTGTTTAATACAAGTCACCATAACCTGTCCACTGTTAAAAACCAGTCACCAGAACCTGTACAATATTTAATACCATTCACCAGAACCCGTCCACTGTTTAATACCAGTCACCAGAACCTGTCAAATATTTAATACCAATCAACAGAACCTGTCCACTGTTTAATACAAGTGAAAGGAAAATGTCAAATATTTAATACCATTCACCAGAACCGGTCCACTGTTTAATACCAGTCACCAGAACCTGTCCACTGTTTAATACAAGTCACCAGAACCTGTCCAATATTTAATACCATTCACCAGAACCTGTCCAATAGTTAATACCATTCACCAGAACCTGTCCACTGTTTAATGCCAGTCAACAGAATCTGTCCACTGTTTAATACCAGTCACCAGAACCTGTCCACTGTTTAATACAAGTCACCATAACCTGTCCACTGTTAAAAACCAGTCACCAGAACCTGTACAATATTTAATACCATTCACCAGAACCCGTCCACTGTTTAATACCAGTCACCAGAACCTGTCAAATATTTAATACCAATCAACAGAACCTGTCCACTGTTTAATACAAGTGAAAGGAAAATGTCAAATATTTAATACCATTCACCAGAACCTGTCCACTGTTTAATACCAGTCACCAGAACCTGTCCACTGTTTAATACAAGTCACCAGAACCTGTCCAATATTTAATACCATTCACCTGAACCTGTCCACTGTTTAATACAAGTGAAAGGAACATGTCAAATATTTAATACCATTCACCAGAACATGTCCACTGTTTAATATCAGTCACCAGAACCTGTCCACTGTTTAATACCAGTCACCAGAACCTGTCCAATATTTAATACCATTCACCAGAACCTGTCCACTGTTTAATACCAATCACAGGAACCTGTCCAATATTTAATACCATTCACCTGAACCTGTCCACTGTATAATACCAGTCACCAGAACCTGTCCAATATTTAATACTATTCAACAGAACCTGTCCACTGCTTAATGCCAGTCACCAGAACCTGTCTACTGTTTAATACCAGTCACCAGAACCTGTCCACTGTTTAATACAACTCACCAGAACCTGCCCAATATTTAAAACCATTCACCAGAACCTGTCCACTGTTTAATGCCAGTCACCAGAACCTGTCCATTGTTTAATACCAGTCACCAGAACCTGTCCACTGTTTAATACAAGTCACCAGAACCTGTCCAATATTTAATATCATTCACCTGAACCTGTCCACTGTTTAATACAAGTGAAAGGAACATGTCCAATATTTAATACCATTCACCAGAACCTGTCCACTGTTTAATACCAGTCACCAGAACCTGTCCATTATTTAATACCATTCACCATAACATGTTCACTGTTTAATGCCAGTCACCAGAACCTGTCCACTGTTTAATATCAGTCACCAGAACCTGTCCACTGTTTAATACCAGTTACCAGAACATGTCCAATATTTAATACTATTCACCATAACATGTCAACTGTTTAATGCTAGTCACCAGAACCTGTCCAGTTTTTAATACCAGTCACCTGAACCTGTCCACTGTTTAATACAAGTCACCAGAACCTGTCCAATATTTAACACCATTCACCTGAACCTGTCCACTGTTTAATACAAGTGAAAGGAACATGTCAAATATTTAATACCATTCACCAGAACCTGTCCACTGTTTAATACCAGTCACCAGAACCTGTCCATTATTTAATACCATTCACCATAACATGTTCATTGTTTAATGCCAGTCACCATAACCTGTCCACTGTTTAATATCAGTCACCAGAACCTGTCCACTGTTTAATACCAGTCACCAGAACCTGTCCAATATTTAATACCATTCACCAGAACCTGTCCACTGTTTAATACCAATCACAGGAACCTGTCCAATATTTAATACCATTCACCAGAACCTGTCCACTGTATAATACCAGTCACCAGAACCTGTCCAATATTTAATACCATTCAACAGAACCTGTCCACTGCTTAATGCCAGTCACCAGAACCTGTCTACTGTTTAATACCAGTCACCAGAACCTGTCCACTGTTTAATACAACTCACCAGAACCTGTCCAATATTTAATATCATTCACCTGAACCTGTCCACTGTTTAATACAAGTGAAAGGAACATGTCCAATATTTAATACCATTCACCAGAACCTGTCCACTGTTTAATACCAGTCACCAGAACCTGTCCATTATTTAATACCATTCACCATAACATGTTCACTGTTTAATGCCAGTCACCAGAACCTGTCCACTGTTTAATATCAGTCACCAGAACCTGTCCACTGTTTAATACCAGTCACCAGAACCTGTCCAATATTTAATACCATTCACCTGAACCTGTCCACTGTTTAATACCAGTCACCAGAACCTGTCCACTATATAATACCATTCACCATAACATGTTCACTGTTTAATGCCTGTCACCATAACCTGTCCACGGTTTAATATCGTTCACCAGAACCTGTCCACTGTTTAATACCAGTCACCAGAACCTGTCCAATATTTAATACCATTCACCAGAACCTGTCCACTGTTTAATACCAGTCACCAGAACCTGTCCAATATTTAATATTATTCAACAGAACCTGTCCACTGTTTAACGTCAGTACCCAGAACCTGTCCACTGTTTAATACCAGTCACCTAAACCTGTCCACTGTTTAATACCAGTCACCAGAACCTGTCCAATATTTAATACCATTCACCAGAACCTGTCCACTGTTTAATACCAATAACCAGAACCTGTCCAATATTTAATACCATTCAACAGAACCTGTCCACAGTTTAATGCCAGTCACCAGAACCTGTCCACTGTTTAATACCAGTCACCAGAACATGTCCACTGTTTAATACAAGTCAATAGAACCTGTCCAATATTTAATACCATTCACCAGAACCTGTCCACTGTTTAATACAAATCACAGGAACCTGTCCAATATTTAATACCATTCACTAGAACCTGTCCACTGTTTAATACCAGTCACCAGAACCTGTCCAATATTTAATACCATTCAACAGAACCTGTCCACTGCTTAATGCCAGTCACCAGAACCTGTCCACTGTTTAATACCAGTCACCAGAACATGTCCACTGTTTAATACAACTCACCAGAACCTGCCCAATATTTAATACCATTCACCAGAACCTGTCCACTGTTTAATACAAATCACAGCAACCTGTCCAATATTTATTACCATTCACCAGAACCTGTCCACTGTTTAATGCCAGTCACCAGAACCTGTCCATTGCTTAATACCAGTCACCAGAACCTGTCCACTGTTTAATACAAGTCACCAGAACCTGTCCAATATTGAATACCATTCACCTGAACCTGTCGACTGTTTAATACAAGTGAAAGGAACCTGTCCACTATTTAATACCATTAACCATAACATGTCCACTGTGTAATGCCAGTCACCAGAACCTGTCCACTGTTTAATACCAGTCACCAGAACCTGTCCAATATTTAATACCATTCACCAGAACCTGTCCACTGTTTAATGCCAGTCAACAGAATCTGTCCACTGTTTAATACCAGTCACCAGAACCTGTCCACTGTTTAATACAAGTCACCATAACCTGTCCACTGTTAAAAACCAGTCACCAGAACCTGTCCAATATTTAATACCATTCACCAGAACCCGTCCACTGTTTAATACCAGTCACCATAACCTGTCCAATATTTAATACCAATCAACAGAACCTGTCCACTGTTTAATGCCAGTCACCAGAACCTGTCCATTGTTTAATACCAGTCACCAGAACCAGTCCACTGTTTAATACAAGTCACCAGAACCTGTCCAATATTTAATACCATTCACCTGAACCTGTCCACTGTTTAATACAAGTGAAAGGAAAATGTCAAATATTTAATACCATTCACCAGAACCTGTCCACTGTTTAATACCAGTCACCAGAACCTGTCCACTGTTTAATACAAGTCACCAGAACCTGTCCAATATTTAATACCATTCACCTGAACCTGTCCACTGTTTAATACAAGTGAAAGGAGCATGTCAAATATTTAATACCATTCACCAGAACCTGTCCACTGTTTAATATCAGTCACCAGAAACTTTCCACTGTTTAATACCAGTCACCAGAACCTGTCCAATATTTAATACCATTCACCAGAACCTGTTCACTGTTTAATACCAATCACAGGAACCTGTCCAATATTTAATACCATTCACCAGAACCTGTCCACTGTATAATACCAGTCACCAGAACCTGTCCAATATTTAATACCATTCAACAGAACCTGTCCACTGCTTAATGCCAGTCACCAGAACCTGTCTACTGTTTAATACCAGTCACCAGAACCTGTCCACTGTTTAATACAACTCACCAGAACCTGCCCAATATTTAATACCATTCACCTGAACCTGTCCACTGTTTAATACCAGTCACCAGAACCTGTCCATTATTAAATACCATTCACCATAACATGTTCACTGTTTAATGCCAGTCACCAGAACCTGTCCACTGTTTAATATCAGTCACCAGAACCTGTCCACTGTTTAATACCAGTCACCAGGACATGTCCAATATTTAATACCATTCACCTGAACCTGTCCACTGTTTAATAAAAGTGAAAGGAACATGTCAAATATGTAATACCATTCACCAGAACCTGTCCACTGTTTAATACCAGTCACCAGAACCTGTCCACTATATAATACCATTCACCATAACATGTTCACTGTTTAATGCCAGTCACCAGAACCTGTCCACTGTTTAATATCGTTCACCAGAACCTGTCCACTGTTTAATACCAGTCACCAGAACCTGTCCAATATTTAATATTATTCAACAGAACCTGTCCACTGTTTAACGTCAGTACCCAGAACCTGTCCACTGTTTAATATCAGTCACCTAAACCTGTCCACTGTTTAATACCAGTCACCAGAACCTGTCCAATATTGAATACCATTCACCAGAACCTGTCCACTGTTTAATACCAATCACCAGAACCTGTCCAATATTTAATATCATTCAACAGAACCTGTCCACAGTTTAATGCCAGTCACCAGAACCTGTCCACTGTTTAATACCAGTCACCAGAACATGTCCACTGTTTAATACAAGTCACCAGAACCTGTCCAATATTTAATACCATTCACCAGAACCTGTCCACTGTTTAATACAAATCACAGGAACCTGTCCAATATTTAATACCATTCACCAGAACCTGTCCACTGTTTAATACCAGTCACCAGAACCTGTCCAATATTTAATATTATTCAACAGAACCTGTCCACTGTTTAACGTCAGTACCCAGAACCTGTCCACTGTTTAATACCAGTCACCTAAACCTGTCCACTGTTTAATACCAGTCACCAGAACCTGTCCAATATTTAATACCATTCACCAGAACCTGTCCACTGTTTAATACCAATAACCAGAACCTGTCCAATATTTAATACCATTCAACAGAACCTGTCCACAGTTTAATGCCAGTCACCAGAACCTGTCCACTGTTTAATACCAGTCACCAGAACATGTCCACTGTTTAATACAAGTCAATAGAACCTGTCCAATATTTAATACCATTCACCAGAACCTGTCCACTGTTTAATACAAATCACAGGAACCTGTCCAATATTTAATACCATTCACTAGAACCTGTCCACTGTTTAATACCAGTCACCAGAACCTGTCCAATATTTAATACCATTCAACAGAACCTGTCCACTGCTTAATGCCAGTCACCAGAACCTGTCCACTGTTTAATACCAGTCACCAGAACATGTCCACTGTTTAATACAACTCACCAGAACCTGCCCAATATTTAATACCATTCACCAGAACCTGTCCACTGTTTAATACAAATCACAGGAACCTGTCCAATATTTATTACCATTCACCAGAACCTGTCCACTGTTTAATGCCAGTCACCAGAACCTGTCCATTGCTTAATACCAGTCACCAGAACCTGTCCACTGTTTAATACAAGTCACCAGAACCTGTCCAATATTGAATACCATTCACCTGAACCTGTCCACTGTTTAATACAAGTGAAAGGAACCTGTCCACTATTTAATACCATTAACCATAACATGTCCACTGTGTAATGCCAGTCACCAGAACCTGTCCACTGTTTTATACCAGTCACCAGAACCTGTCCAATATTTAATACCATTCACCAGAACCTGTCCACTGTTTAATGCCAGTCAACAGAATCTGTCCACTGTTTAATACCAGTCACCAGAACCTGTCCACTGTTTAATACAAGTCACCATAACCTGTCCACTGTTAAAAACCAGTCACCAGAACCTGTCCAATATTTAATACCATTCACCAGAACCCGTCCACTGTTTAATACCAGTCACCAGAACCTGTCCAATATTTAATACCAATCAACAGAACCTGTCCACTGTTTAATGCCAGTCACCAGAACCTGTCCACTGTTTAATACAAGTCACCAGAACCTGTCCAATATTTAATACCATTCACCTGAACCTGTCCACTGTTTAATACAAGTGAAAGGAAAATGTCAAATATTTAATACCATTCACCAGAACCTGTCCACTGTTTAATACCAGTCACCAGAACCTGTCCACTGTTTAATACAAGTCACCAGAACCTGTCCAATATTTAATACCATTCACCTGAACCTGTCCACTGTTTAATACAAGTGAAAGGAACATGTCAAATATTTAATACCATTCACCAGAACCTGTCCACTGTTTAATATCAGTCACCAGAAACTTTCCACTGTTTAATACCAGTCACCAGAACCTGTCCAATATTTAATACCATTCACCAAACCTGTTCACTGTTTAATACCAATCACAGGAACCTGTCCAATATTTAATACCATTCACCAGAACCTGTCCACTGTATAATACCAGTCACCAGAACCTGTCCAATATTTAATACCATTCAACAGAACCTGTCCACTGCTTAATGCCAGTCACCAGAACCTGTCTACTGTTTAATACCAGTCACCAGAACCTGTCCACTGTTTAATACAACTCACCAGAACCTGCCCAATATTTAATACCATTCACCTGAACCTGTCCACTGTTTAATACCAGTCACCAGAACCTGTCCATTATTAAATACCATTCACCATAACATGTTCACTGTTTAATGCCAGTCACCAGAACCTGTCCACTGTTTAATATCAGTCACCAGAACCTGTCCACTGTTTAATACCAGTCACCAGGACATGTCCAATATTTAATACCATTCACCTGAACCTGTCCACTGTTTAATAAAAGTGAAAGGAACATGTCAAATATGTAATACCATTCACCAGAACCTGTCCACTGTTTAATACCAGTCACCAGAACCTGTCCACTATATAATACCATTCACCATAACATGTTCACTGTTTAATGCCAGTCACCAGAACCTGTCCACTGTTTAATATCGTTCACCAGAACTAGTCCACTGTTTAATACCAGTCACCAGAACCTGTCCAATATTTAATATTATTCAACAGAACCTGTCCACTGTTTAACGTCAGTACCCAGAACCTGTCCACTGTTTAATATCAGTCACCTAAACCTGTCCACTGTTTAATACCAGTCACCAGAACCTGTCCAATATTGAATACCATTCACCAGAACCTGTCCACTGTTTAATACCAATCACCAGAACCTGTCCAATATTTAATATCATTCAACAGAACCTGTCCACAGTTTAATGCCAGTCACCAGAACCTGTCCACTGTTTAATACCAGTCACCAGAACATGTCCACTGTTTAATACAAGTCACCAGAACCTGTCCAATATTTAATACCATTCACCAGAACCTGTCCACTGTTTAATACAAATCACAGGAACCTGTCCAATATTTAATACCATTCACCAGAACCTGTCCACTGTTTAATACCAGTCACCAGAACCTGTCCAATATTTAATACCATTCAACAGAACCTGTCCAATGCTTAATGCCAGTCACCAGAACCTGTCTACTGTTTTATACCAGTCACCAGAACCTGTCCACTGTTTAATACAACTCACCAGAACCTGCCCAATATTTAATACCATTCACCAGAACCTGTCCACTGTTTAATACAAATCACAGGAACCTGTCCAATATTTAATACCATTCACCAGAACCTGTCCACTGTTTAATGCCAGTCACCAGAACCTGTCCATTGCTTAATACCAGTCACCAGAACCTGTCCACTGTTTAATACAAGTCACCAGAACTTGTCCAATATTGAATAACATTCACCTGAACCTGTCCACTGTTTAACACAAGTGAAAGGAACCTGTCCACTATTTAATACCATTAACCATAACATGTCCACTGTGTAATGCCAATCACCAGAACCTGTCCACTGTTTAATACCAGTCACCAGAACCTGTCCAATATTTAATACCATTCAACAGAACCTGTCCACTGCTTAATGCCAGTCACCAGAACCTGTCTACTGTTTTATACCAGTCACCAGAACCTGTCCACTGTTTAATACAACTCACCAGAACCTGCCCAATATTTAATACCATTCACCAGAACCTGTCCACTGTTTAATACCAGTCACCAGAACCTGTCCAATATTTAATACCATTCAACAAAACCTGTCCACTGTTTAATGCCAGTCACCAGAACCTGTCCATTGTTTAATACCAGTCACCAGAACCTGTCCACTGTTTAATACCATGTCACAGGAACCTGTCCAATATTTAATACCATTCACCAGAACCTGTCCACTGTTTAATACCAGTCACCAGATCCTGTCTAATATTTAATACCATTCACCACAAACTGTCCACTGTTTAATGCCAGTCACCAGAACCTGTCCACTGTTTAATACAACTCACCAGAACCTGCCCAATATTTAATACCATTCACCAGAACCTGTCCACTGTTTAATGCCAGTCACCAGAACCTGTCCATTGTTTAATACCAGTCACCAGAACCTGTCCACTGTTTAATACAAGTCACCAGAACCTGTCCAATATTTAATACCATTCACCTGAACCTGTCCACTGTTTAATACAAGTGAAAGGAACCTGTCCAGTTTTTAATACCAGTCACCAGAACCTTTCCACTGTTTAATACCAGTCACCAGAACATGTCCAATATTTAATACCATTCACCAGAACCTGTCCACTGTTTAATACCAGTCACCAGAACCTGTCCAATATTTAATACCATTCATCAGAAACTGTCCACTGTTTAATACCAGTCACCATAACCTGTCCACTGTTTAATACAAGTCAACAGAACCTGTCCACTATTAAATACCATTCACCATAACATGTTCACTGTTTAATGCCAGTCACCAGAACCTGTCCACTGTTTAATATCAGTCACCAGAACCTGTCCACTGTTTAATACCAGTCACCAGAACCTCTCCAATATTTAATACCATTAACAAGAACATGTCCACTGTTTAATACTAGTCACCAGAACCTGTCCAATATTTAATACCATTCAACAGAACCTGTCCACTGTTTAATGCCAGTCACCATAACCTGTCCACTGTTTAATACAAGTCAACAGAACCTGTCCACTATTTAATACCATTCACCATAACATATTCACTGTTTAATGCCAGTCACCAGAACCTGTCCACTGTTTAATACAAGTCACCAGAACCTGTCCAATATTTAATACCATTCACCAGAACCTGTCCACTGTTTAATACCCGTCACCAGGGACCTGTCCAGTATTTAATACCATTCAACAGCACCTGTCCACTGTTTAATGCCAGTCACCAGAACCTGTCCACTGTTTAATACAAGTCAACAGAACCTGTGCAATATTTAATGCCAGTCACCAGAACCTGTCCAGTGTTTAATACCAGTCACCAGAACCTTTCCACTGTTTAATACCAGTTACCACAACCTGTCCAATATTTAATACCATTCACTAGAACCTGTCCACTGTTTAATACCAGTCACCAGAACCTGTCCAATATTTAATACCATTCACCAGAAACTGTCCACTTTTTAATACCAATCACCAGAACCTGTCCAATATTTAATACCATTCAACAGAACCTGTCCACTGTTTAATGCCAGTCATTAGAACCTGTCCACTGTTTAATACCAGTCACCAGAACGTGTCCACTGTTTAATACCAGTCACCAGAACCTGTCAAATATTTAATACCATTCACCAGAACCTGTCCACTGTTTAATACCAGTCACCAGAACTTGTCCAATATTTAATACCATTCAACAAAACCTGTCCACTGTTTAATGCCAGTCACCAGAACCTGTCCACTGTTTAATATAAGTCACCAGAACCTGTCCACTGTTTAATACAAGTCACCAGAACCTGTCCAATATTTAATAACATTCACCAGAACCTGTCCACTGTTTAATACCAGTCATAGGAACCTGTCCAATATTTAATACCATTCACCAAAACCTGTCCACTGTTTAATACCAGTCACCAGATCCTGTCTAATATTTAATACCATTTACCACAAACTGTCCACTGTTTAATGCCAGTCACCAGAACCTGTTCAATATTTAATACCATTCACTAGAACCCGCCCACTGTTTAATACCAGTCACCAGAACCTGTCCAATATTTAATACCATTCACCAGAATCTGTCCAATATGTAATACCAGTCACCAGAAGCTGTCCAATGTGTAATACCAGTCGCCAGAACCTGTTCAATGTTTAATACCAGTCACCAGAACCTGTCCACTGTTTAATACCAGTTACCAGAACATGTCCAATATTTAATACTATTCACCATAACATGTCAACTGTTTAATGCCAGTCACCAGAACCTGTCCACTGTTTAATACCAGTCACCAGAACCTCTCCAATATTTAATACCATTAACCAGAACCTGTCCACTGTTTAATACTAGTCACCAGAACCTGTCCAATATTTAATACCATTCAACAGAACCTGTCCACTGTTTAATGCCAGTCACCATAACCTGTCCACTGTTTAATACAAGTCAACAGAACCTGTCCACTATTTAATACAATTCACCATAACATGTTCACTGTTTAATGCCAGTCACCAGAACCTGTCCACTGTTTAATATCAGTCACTAGAACCTGTCCACTGTTTAATACCAGTCACCAGAACCTGTCCAATATTTAATATCATTCACCAGAACCTGTCCACTGTTTAATACCAGTCACCAGAACCTGTCCAGTATTTAATACCATTCAACAGAACCTGTCCACTGTTTAATGCCAGTCACCAGAACCTGTCCACTGTTTAATACAAGTCAACAGAACCTGTCCAATATTTAATGCCAGTCACCAGAACCTGTCCAGTGTTTAATACCAGTCACCAGAACCTTTCCACTGTTTAATACCAGTTACCAGAACCTGTCCAATATTTAATACCATTCACCAGAAACTGTCCACTTTTTAATACCAATCACCAGAACCTGTCCATTGTTTAATACCATTCAACAGAACCTGTCCACTGTTTAATGCCAGTCATTAGAACCTGTCCACTGTTTAATACCAGTCACCAGAACGTGTCCACTGTTGAATACCAGTCACCAGAACCTGTCAAATATTTAATACCATTCACCAGAACCTGTCCACTGTTTAATACCAGTCACCAGAACCTGTCCACTGTTTAATACAAGTCACCAGAACCTGTCCAATATTTAATAACATACACCAGAACCTGTCCACTGTTTAATACCAGTCACAGGAACCTGTCCAATATTTAATACCATTCACCAGAACCTGTCCACTGTTTAATACCAGTCACCAGATCCTGTCTAATATTTAATACCATTCACCACAAACTGTCCACTGTTTAATGCCAGTCACCAGAACCTGTCCACTGTTTAATACAACTCACCAGAACCTGCCCAATATTTAATACCATTCACCAGAACCTGTCCACTGTTTAATGCCAGTCACCAGAACCTGTCCATTGTTTAATAACAGTCACCAGAACCTGTCCACTGTTTAAAACAAGTCACCAGAACCTGTCCAATATTTAATACCATTCACCTGAACCTGTCCACTGTTTAATACAAGTGAAAGGAACATGTCCAATATTTAATACCATTCACCAGAACCTGTCCACTGTTTAATACCAGTCACCAGAACCTGTCAACTATTTAATACCATTAACCATAGCATGTCCACTGTTTAATGCCAGTCACCAGAACCTGTCCACTGTTTAATACCAGTCACCAGAACCTCTCCAATATTTAATACCATTAACAAGAACCTGTCCACTGTTTAATACTAGTCACCAGAACCTGTCCAATATTTAATACCATTCAACAGAACCTGTCCACTGTTTAAAGCCAGTCACCATAACCTGTCCATTGTTTAATACAAGTCAACAGAACCTGTCCACTATTTAATACCATTCACCATAACATGTTCACTGTTTAATGCCAGTCACCAGAACCTGTCCACTGTTTAATATCAGTCACCAGAACCTGTCCACTGTTTAATACCAGTCATTAGAACCTGTCCAGTATTTAATACCAGTCACCAGAACCTGTCCAGTGTTTAATACCAGTCACCAGAACCTTTCCACTGTTTAATACAAATTACCAGAACATGTCCACTGTTTAATACCAGTCACCAGAACGTGTCCACTGTTTAATACCAGTCACCAGAACCTGTCAAATATTTAATACCATTCACCAGAACATGTCCACTGTTTAATACCAGTCACCAGAACCTGTCCAATATTTAATACCATTCAACAAAACCTGTCCACTGTTTAATACCAGTCACAGGAACATGTCCAATATTTAATACCATTCACCAGAACCTGTCCACTGTTTAATACCAGTTACCAGATCCTGTCTAATATTTAATACCATTCACCACAAACTGTCCACTGTTTAATGCCAGTCACCAGAACCTGTTCAATATTTAATACCATTCACCAGAACCCGCCCACTGTTTAATACCAGTCACCAGAACCTGTCCAATATTTAATACCATTCACCAGAATCTGTCCAATATGTAATACCAGTCACCAGAAGCTGTCCAATGTGTAATACCAGTCGCCAGAACCTGTTCAATGTTTAATACCAGTCACCAGAACCTGTCCACTGTTTAATACCAATTACCAGAACATGTCCAATATTTAATACTATTCACCATAACATGTCAACTGTTTAATGCCAGTCACCAGAACCTGTCCAGTTTTTAATACCAGTCACCAGAACCTTTCCACTGTTTAATACCAGTCACCAGAACATGTCCAATATTTAATACCATTCACCAGAACCTGTCCACTGTTTAATACCAGTCACCAGAACCTGTCCAATATTTAATACCATTCATCAGAAACTGTCCACTGTTTAATACCAGTCACCAGAACCTGTCCACTGTTTAATACCAGTCACCAGAACCTGTCCACTGTTTAATACAAGTCACCAGAACCTGTCCACTATTTAATACCATTCACCAGAACCTGTCCACTGTTTAATGCACATCACCAAAATATGTCCAATGTTTAATACCAATCACCAGAACCTGTCCACTGTTTAATACCAGTCACCAGAACCTCTCCAATATTTAATACCATTAACAAGAACCTGTCCACTGTTTAATACTAGTCACCAGAACCTGTCCAATATTTAATACCATTCAACAGAACCTGTCCACTGTTTAATGCCAGTCACCATAACCTGTCCATTGTTTAATACAAGTCAACAGAACCTGTCCACTATTTAATACCATTCACCATAACATGTTCACTGTTTAATGCCAGTCACCAGAACCTGTCCACTGTTTAATATCAGTCACCAGAACATGTCCACTGTTTAATACCAGTCATTAGAACCTGTCCAGTATTTAATACCATTCAACAGAACCTGTCCACTGTTTAATGCCAGTCACCAGAACCTGTCCACTGTTTAATACAAGTCAACAGAACCTGTCCAATATTTAATGCCAGTCACCAGAACCTGTCCAGTGTTTAATACCAGTCACCAGAACCTTTCCACTGTTTAATACCAGTTACCAGAACATGTCCACTGTTTAATACCAGTCACCAGAACGTGTCCACTGTTTAATACCAGTCACCAGAACCTGTCAAATATTTAATACCATTCACCAGAACCTGTCCACTGTTTAATACCAGTCACCAGAACCTGTTTAATATTTAATACAATTCAACAAAACCTGTCCACTGTTTAATGCCAGTCACCAGAACCTGTCCACTGTTTAATACCAGTCACCAGAACCTGTCCACTGTTTAATACAAGTCACCAGAACCTGTCCAATATTTAATAACATTCACCAGAACCTGTCAACTGTTTAATACCAGTCACAGGAACCTGTCCAATATTTAATACCATTCACCAGAACCTGTCCACTGTTTAATACCAGTCACCAGATCCTGTCTAATATTTAATACCATTCACCACAAACTGTCCACTGTTTAATGCCAGTCACCAGAACCTGTTCAATATTTAATACCATTCACCAGAACCCGCCCACTGTTTAATACCAGTCACCAGAACCTGTCCAATATTTAATACCATTCACCAGAATCTGTCCAATATGTAATACCAGTCACCAGAAGCTGTCCAATGTGTAATACCAGTCGCCAGAACCTGTTCAATGTTTAATACCAGTCACCAGAACCTGTCCACTGTTTAATACCAATTACCAGAACATGTCCAATATTTAATACTATTCACCATAACATGTCAACTGTTTAATGCCAGTCACCAGTACCTGTCCAGTTTTTAATACCAGTCACCAGAACCTTTCCACTGTTTAATACCAGTCACCAGAACATGTCCAATATTTAATACCATTCACCAGAACCTGTCCACTGTTTAATACCAGTCACCAGAACCTGTCCAATATTTAATACCATTCATCAGAAACTGTCCACTGTTTAATACCAGTCACCAGAACCTGTCCACTGTTTAATACCAGTCACCAGAACCTGTCCACTGTTTAATACAAGTCACCAGAACCTGTCCACTATTTAATACCATTCACCAGAACCTGTCCACTGTTTAATGCACATCACCAAAATATGTCCAATGTTTAATACCAATCACCAGAACCTGTCCACTGTTTAATACCAGTCACCAGAACCTGTCCACTGTTTAATATCAGTCACCAGAACCTGTCCACTGTTTAATACCAGTTACCAGAACATGTCCAATATTTAATACTATTCACCATAACATGTCAACTGTTTAATGCCAGTCACCAGAACCTGTCCAGTTTTTAATACCAGTCACCATAACCTTTCCACTGTTTAATACCAGTCACCAGAACATGTCCAATATTTAATACCATTCACCAGAACCTGTCCACTGTTTAATACCAGTCACCAGAACCTGTCCAATATTTAATACCATTCATCAGAAACTGTCCACTGTTTAATACCAGTCACCAAAACCTGTCCACTGTTTAATACCAGTCACCAGAACCTGTCCACTGTTTAATACAAGTCACCAGAACCTATCCACTATTTAATACCATTCACCAGAACCTGTCCACTGTTTAATGCACATCACCAAAATATGTCCAATGTTTAATACCAGTCACCAGAACCTGTCCACTGTTTAATACCAGTCACCAGAACCTGTCCACTGTTCAATATCAGTCACCAGAACCTGTCCACTGTTTAATACCAATCATCGGAACCTTTCCATCATTTAATACCATTCACCAGAACCTGTCCACTGTTTAATACCAGTCACCAGAACCTGTCCAACATGTAATACCATTCAACAGAACCTGTCCACTAATTAATGCCAGTCACCAGAACCTTTCCACTGTTTAATACCGGTCACCAGAACCTGTCCACTGTTTAATACCAGTGACAGTAACCTGTCCACTGTTTAATGCCAGTCACCAGAACCTGTCCACTGTTTAAAACCAGTCACCAGAACCTTTCCTCTGTTTAATACCAGTGACAGTAATCTGTCCAATATTTAATACCATATACCAGAACATGTCCAATGTGTAACACCAGTAACCAGAACCTGTCCAATATTTAATACCATTCACCAGAACGTGTCCAATGTGTAATACCAGTCTCCAGAACCTGTCCAATGTGTAACACCAGTAACCAGATCCTGCCCAATGTTTAATACCAGTCACCAGTCCCTGTCCACTGTTTAATACCAGTCAGCAGAACCTGTCTAATATTCAATACCATTCACCAGAACCCGTCCACTGTTTATCACCAGTTACCAGAACATGTCCAATGTGTAATTAAAGTCACCAGAACCTGTCCAATGTTTATTAGCAGTCATCAGAACCTGTTCAATATTTAATACCATTCACCAGAAACTGTTCAGTGTCTAATACCAGTCACCAGAACCTGTTCAATATTTAATACTATTCACCATAACATGTCCACTGTTTAATGCCAATCATCAAAACCTTCCAGTGTTTAATACCAGTCACCATAACCTTTCCACTGTTTAATTCCAGTCACCAGAACCTGTCCACTATTTAATACCATTCACCAGAACCTGTACACTGTATAATACCAGTCACCAGAACCTGTCCAATTTTTAATACCATTCACCAGAACCTGTCCACTATTTAATGCCAGTCACCAGATCCTGTCTACTGTTTAATACCAGTCACCAGAACCTGTCCACTGTTTGATACCAGTCACCAGAACCTGTCCAATGTTTAATACCAGTCACCAGAACCTGTCCACTGTTTATTACCAGTTACCAGAACCTGTCCAATATTTAATACTATTCACCATAACATGTCCACTGTTTAATGCCAATCACCATAACCTATTCAAAATTTAATAACATTCCCCACAACCTGTCCACTGTTTAATACCAGTCACCAGAACGTGTCCAATATTTAATACCATTCACCAGAAACTGTCCACTTTTTAATACCAATCACCTGAACCTGTCCAATATTTAATACCATTCAACAGAACCTGTCCACTGTTTAATGCCAGTCATTAGAACCTGTCCACTGTTTAATACCAGTCACCAGAACGTGTCCACTGTTTAATACCAGTCACCAGAACCTGTCCAATATTTAATACCATTCACCAGAACCTGTCCACTGTTTAATACCAGTCACCAGAACCTGTCCACTGTTTAATACAAGTCACCAGACCATGTCCAATATTTAATAACATTCACCAGAACCTGTCCACTGTTTAATACCAGTCACAGGAACCTGTCCAATATTTAATAACATTCACCAGAACCTGCCCACTGTTTAATACCAGTCACCAGATCCTGTCTAATATTTAATACCATTAACCAGAACCTGTCCACTGTTTAATACCATTCAACAGAACCTGTCCACTGTTTAATGCCAGTCACCAGAACCCGCCCACTGTTTAATACCAGTCACCAGAACCTGTCCAATATTTAATACCATTCACCAGAACCTGTCCAATGTGTAATACCAGTCACCAGAAGCTGTCCAATGTGTAATACCAGTCGCCAGAACCTGTTCAATGTTTAATACCAGTCACCAGAATCTGTCCACTGTTTAATACCAGTTATTAGAACCTGTCCAATTTTTAATACTATTCACCATAACATTTCAACTGTTTAATGCCAGTCACCAGAACCTGTCCAGTTTTTAATACCAGTCACCAGAACCTGTCCACTGTTTAATACAAGTCACCAGAACCTGTTTAATATTTAATAACATACACTAGAACCTGTCCACTGTTCAATACCAGTCACAGGAACATGTCTAATATTTAATACCATTCACCAGAACCTGTCCACTGTTTAATACCAGTCACCAGATCCTGTCTAATAGTTAATACCATTCACCACAAACTGTACACTGTTTAATGCCAGTCACCAGAACCTGTCCACTGTTTAATACAACTCACCAGAACCTGCCCAATATTTAATACCATTCACCAGAACCTGTCCACTGTTTAATACCGGTCACCAGAACCTGTCCACTGTTTAATACCAGTGACAGTAACCTGTCCACTGTTTAATGCCAGTCACCAGAACCTGTCCACTGTTTAAAACCAGTCACCAGAACCTTTCCTCTGTTTAATACCAGTGACAGTAATCTGTCCAATATTTAATACCATATACCAGAACATGTCCAATGTGTAACACCAGTAACCAGAACCTGTCCAATATTTAATACCATTCACCAGAACCTGTCCAATGTGTAATACCAGTCTCCAGAACCTGTCCAATGTGTAACACCAGTAACCAGATCCTGCCCAATGTTTAATACCAGTCACCAGTCCCTGTCCACTGTTTAATACCAGTCAGCAGAACCTGTCTAATATTCAATACCATTCACCAGAACCCGTCCACTGTTTATCACCAGTTACCAGAACATGTCCAATGTGTAATTAAAGTCACCAGAACCTGTCCAATGTTTATTAGCAGTCATCAGAACCTGTTCAATATTTAATACCATTCACCAGAAACTGTTCAGTGTCTAATACCAGTCACCAGAACCTGTTCAATATTTAATACTATTCACCATAACATGTCCACTGTTTAATGCCAATCATCAAAACCTTCCAGTGTTTAATACCAGTCACCATAACCTTTCCACTGTTTAATTCCAGTCACCAGAACCTGTCCACTATTTAATACCATTCACCAGAACCTGTACACTGTATAATACCAGTCACCAGAACCTGTCCAATTTTTAATACCATTCACCAGAACCTGTCCACTATTTAATGCCAGTCACCAGATCCTGTCTACTGTTTAATACCAGTCACCAGAACCTGTCCACTGTTTGATACCAGTCACCAGAACCTGTCCAATGTTTAATACCAGTCACCAGAACCTGTCCACTGTTTATTACCAGTTACCAGAACCTGTCCAATATTTAATACTATTCACCATAACATGTCCACTGTTTAATGCCAATCACCATAACCTATTCAAAATTTAATAACATTCCCCACAACCTGTCCACTGTTTAATACCAGTCACCAGAACGTGTCCAATATTTAATACCATTCACCAGAAACTGTCCACTTTTTAATACCAATCACCTGAACCTGTCCAATATTTAATACCATTCAACAGAACCTGTCCACTGTTTAATGCCAGTCATTAGAACCTGTCCACTGTTTAATACCAGTCACCAGAACGTGTCCACTGTTTAATACCAGTCACCAGAACCTGTCCAATATTTAATACCATTCACCAGAACCTGTCCACTGTTTAATACAAGTCACCAGACCATGTCCAATATTTAATAACATTCACCAGAACCTGCCCACTGTTTAATACCAGTCACCAGATCCTGTCTAATATTTAATACCATTCACCACAAACTGTCCACTGTTTAATGCCAGTCACCAGAACCTGTTCAATATTTAATACCATTCACCAGAACCCGCCCACTGTTTAATACCAGTCACCAGAACCTGTCCAATATTTAATACCATTCACCAGAACCTGTCCAATGTGTAATACCAGTCACCAGAAGCTGTCCAATGTGTAATACCAGTCGCCAGAACCTGTTCAATGTTTAATACCAGTCACCAGAATCTGTCCACTGTTTAATACCAGTTATTAGAACCTGTCCAATTTTTAATACTATTCACCATAACATTTCAACTGTTTAATGCCAGTCACCAGAACCTGTCCAGTTTTTAATACCAGTCACCAGAACCTGTCCACTGTTTAATACAAGTCACCAGAACATGTTTAATATTTAATAACATACACTAGAACCTGTCCACTGTTTAATACCAGTCACAGGAACATGTCTAATATTTAATACCATTCACCAGAACCTGTCCACTGTTTAATACCAGTCACCAGATCCTGTCTAATAGTTAATACCATTCACCACAAACTGTCCACTGTTTAATGCCAGTCACCAGAACCTGTCCACTGTTTAATACAACTCACCAGAACCTGCCCAATATTTAATACCATTCACCAGAACCTGTCCACTGTTTAATGCCAGTCACCAGAACCTGTCCATTGTTTAATAACAGTCACCAGAACATGTCCACTGTTTAATACAAGTCACCAGAACCTGTCCAATATTTAATACCATTCACCTGAACCTGTCCACTGTTTAATACAAGTGAAAGGAACATGTCCAATATTTAATACCATTCACCAGAACCTGTCCACTGTTTAATACCAGTCACCAGAACCTGTCCACTATTTAATACCATTAACCATAACATGTCCACTGTTTAATGCCAGTCACCAGAACCTGTCCACTGTTTAATACCAGTCACCAGAACCTCTCCAATATTTAATACCATTAACAAGAACCTGTCCACTGTTTAATACTAGTCACCAGAACCTGTCCAATATTTAATACCATTCAACAGAACATGTCCACTGTTTAATGCCAGTCACCATAACCTGTCCATTGTTTAATACAAGTCAACAGAACCTGTCCACTATTTAGCACCATTCACCATAACATGTTCACTGTTTAATGCCAGTCACCAGAACCTGTCCACTGTTTAATATCAGTCACCAGAACCTGTCCACTGTTTAATACCAGTCAACAGAACCTGTCCAGTATTTAATACCATTCAACAGAACCTGTCCACTGTTTAATGCCAGTCACCAGAACCTGTCCACTGTTTAATACAAGTCAACAGAACCTGTCCAATATTTAATGCCAGTCACCAGAACCTGTCCAGTGTTTAATACCAGTCACCAGAACCTTTCCACTGTTTAATACCAGTTACCAGAACCTGTCCACTGTTTAATACCAGTCACCAGAACGTGTCCACTGTTTAATACCAGTCACCAGAACCTGTCAAATATTTAATACCATTCACCAGAACCTGTCCACTGTTTAATACCAGTCACCAGAACCTGTCCAATATTTAATACCATTCAACAAAACCTGTCCACTGTTTAATGCCAGTCACCAGAACCTGTCCACTGTTTAATACCAGTCACCAGAACCTGTCCACTGTTTAATACAAGTCACCAGAACCTGTCCAATATTTAATAACATTCACCAGAACCTGTCCACTATTTAATACCAGTCACAGGAACCTGTCCAATATTTAATACCATTCACCAGAACCTGTCCACTGTTTAATACCAGTCACCAGATCCTGTCTAATATTTAATACCATTCACCACAAACTGTCCACTGTTTAATGCCAGTCACCAGAACCTGTTCAATATTTAATACCATTCACCAGAACCCGCCCACTGTTTAATACCAGTCACCAGAACCTTTCCAATATTTAATACCATTCACCAGAATCTGTCCAATATGTAAAACCAGTCACCAGAAGCTGTCCAATGTGTAATACCAGTCGCCAGAACCTGTTCAATGTTTAATACCAGTCACCAGAACCTGTCCACTGTTTAATACCAATTACCAGAACATGTCCAATATTTAATACTATTCACCATAACATGTCAACTGTTTAATGCCAGTCACCAGAACCTGTCCAGTTTTTAATACCAGTCACCAGAACCTTTCCACTGTTTAATACCAGTCACCAGAACATGTCCAATATTTAATACCATTCACCAGAACCTGTCCACTGTTTAATACCAGTCACCAGAACCTGTCCAATATTTAATACCATTCATCAGAAACTGTCCACTGTTTAATACCAGTCACCAGAACCTGTCCACTGTTTAATACCAGTCACCAGAACCTGTCCACTGTTTAATACAAGTCACCAGAACCTGTCCACTATTTAATACCATTCACCAGAACCTGTCCACTGTTTAATGCACATCACCAAAATATGTCCAATGTTTAATACCAGTCACCAGAACCTGTCCACTGTTTAATACCAGTCACCAGAACCTGTCCACTGTTTAATATCACTCACCAGAACATGTCCACTGTTTAATACCAGTTACCAGAACATGTCCAATATTTAATACTATTCACCATAACATGTCAACTGTTTAATGCCAGTCACCAGAACCTGTCCAGTTTTTAATACCAGTCACCAGAACCTTTCCACTGTTTAATACCAGTCACCAGAACATGTCCAATATTTAATACCATTCACCAGAACCTTTCCACTGTTTAATACCAGTCACCAGAACATGTCCAATATTTAATACCATTCATCAGAAACTGTCCACTGTTTAATACCAGTCACCAAAACCTGTCCACTGTTTAATACCAGTCACCAGAACCTGTCCACTGTTTAATACAAGTCACCAGAACCTATCCACTATTTAATACCATTCACCAGAACCTTCCACTGTTTAATGCACATCACCAAAATATGTCCAATGTTTAATACCAGTCACCAGAACCTGTCCACTGTTTAATACCAGTCACCAGAACCTGTCCACTGTTTAATATCAGTCACCAGAACCTGTCCACTGTTTAATACCAATCATCGGAACCTTTCCATCATTTAATACCATTCACCAGAACCTGTCCACTGTTTAATACCAGTCACGAGAACCTGTCCAATATGTAATACCATTCAACAGAACCTGTTCACTGTTTAATGCCAGTCACCAGAACCTGTCCACTGTTTAATACCGGTCACCAGAACCTGTCCACTGTTTAATACCAGTGACAGTAACCTGTCCACTGTTTAATGCCAGTCACCAGAACCTGTCCACTGTTTAAAACCAGTCACCAGGACCTTTCCTCTGTTTAATACCAGTGACAGTAATCTGTCCAATATTTAATACCATATACCAGAACATGTCCAATGTGTAACACCAGTAACCAGAACCTGTCCAAGATTTAATACCATTCACCAGAACCTGTCCAATGTGTAATACCAGTCTCCAGAACCTGTCCAATGTGTAACACCAGTAACCAGATCCTGCCCAATGTTTAATACCAGTCACCAGTCCCTGTCCACTGTTTAATACCAGTCAGCAGAACCTGTCTAATATTCAATACCATTCACCAGAACCCGTCCACTGTTTATCACCAGTTACCAGAACATGTCCAATGTGTAATTAAAGTCACCAGAACCTGTCCAATGTTTATTAGCAGTCATCAGAACCTGTTCAATATTTAATACCATTCACCAGAAACTGTTCAGTGTCTAATACCAGTCACCAGAACCTGTTCAATATTTAATACTATTCACCATAACATGTCCACTGTTTAATGCCAATCATCAAAACCTTCCAGTGTTTAATACCAGTCACCATAACCTTTCCACTGTTTAATTCCAGTCACCAGAACCTGTCCACTATTTAATACCATTCACCAGAACCTGTACACTGTATAATACCAGTCACCAGAACCTGTCCAATTTTTAATACCATTCACCAGAACCTGTCCACTATTTAATGCCAGTCACCAGATCCTGTCTACTGTTTAATACCAGTCACCAGAACCTGTCCACTGTTTGATACCAGTCACCAGAACCTGTCCAATGTTTAATACCAGTCACCAGAACCTGTCCACTGTTTATTACCAGTTACCAGAACCTGTCCAATATTTAATACTATTCACCATAACATGTCCACTGTTTAATGCCAATCACCATAACCTATTCAAAATTTAATAACATTCCCCACAACCTGTCCACTGTTTAATACCAGTCACCAGAACGTGTCCAATATTTAATACCATTCACCAGAAACTGTCCACTTTTTAATACCAATCACCTGAACCTGTCCAATATTTAATACCATTCAACAGAACCTGTCCACTGTTTAATGCCAGTCATTAGAACCTGTCCACTGTTTAATACCAGTCACCAGAACGTGTCCACTGTTTAATACCAGTCACCAGAACCTGTCCAATATTTAATACCATTCACCAGAACCTGTCCACTGTTTAATACCAGTCACCAGAACCTGTCCACTGTTTAATACAAGTCACCAGACCATGTCCAATATTTAATAACATTCACCAGAACCTGTCCACTGTTTAATACCAGTCACAGGAACCTGTCCAATATTTAATAACATTCACCAGAACCTGCCCACTATTTAATGCCAGTCACCAGAACCTGTCTACTGTTTAATACCAGTCACCAGAACCTGTCCACTGTTTGATACCAGTCACTAGAACCTGTCCAATGTTTAATACCAGTCACCAGAACCTGTCCACTGTTTATTACCAGTTACCAGAACCTGTCCAATATTTAATACTATTCACCATAACATGTCCACTGTTTAATGCCAATCACCATAACCTATTCAAAATTTAATAACATTCCCCACAACCTGTCCACTGTTTAATACCAGTCACCAGAACGTGTCCAATATTTAATACCATTCACCAGAAACTGTCCACTTTTTAATACCAATCACCTGAACCTGTCCAATATTTAATACCAGTCACCAGAACGTGTCCACTGTTTATCACCAGTTACCAGAACATGTCCAATGTGTAATTAAAGTCACCAGAACCTGTCCAATGTTTATTAGCAGTCATCAGAACCTGTTCAATATTTAATACCATTCACCAGAAACTGTTCAGTGTCTAATACCAGTCACCAGAACATGTTCAATATTCAATACTATTCACCATAACATGTCCACTGTTTAATGCCAATCATCAAAACCTTCCAGTGTTTAATACCAGTCACCATAACCTTTCCACTGTTTAATTCCAGTCACCAGAACCTGTCCACTATTTAATACCATTCACCAGAACCTGTACACTGTATAATACCAGTCACCAGAACCTGTCCAATTTTTAATACCATTCACCAGATCCTGTCCACTATTTAATGCCAGTCACCAGAACCTGTCTACTGTTTAATACCAGTCACCAGAACCTGTCCACTGTTTGATACCAGTCACTAGAACCTGTCCAATGTTTAATACCAGTCACCAGAACCTGTCCACTGTTTATTACCAGTTACCAGAACCTGTCCAATATTTAATACTATTCACCATAACATGTCCACTGTTTAATGCCAATCACCATAACCTATTCAAAATTTAATAATATTCCCCACAACCTGTCCACTGTTTAATACCAGTCACCAGAACGTGTCCAATATTTAATACCATTCACCAGAAACTGTCCACTTTTTAATACCAATCACCTGAACCTGTCCAATATTTAATACCATTCAACAGAACCTGTCCACTGTTTAATGCCAGTCATTAGAACCTGTCCACTGTTTAATACCAGTCACCAGAACGTGTCCACTGTTTAATACCAGTCACCAGAACCTGTCCAATATTTAATACCATTCACCAGAACCTGTCCACTGTTTAATACCAGTCACCAGAACCTGTCCAATATTTAATACCATTCAACAAAACCTGTCCACTTTTTAATACCAGTCACCAGAACCTGTCCACTGTTTAATACAAGTCACCAGACCATGTCCAATATTTAATAACATTCACCAGAACCTGTCCACTGTTTAATACCAGTCACAGGAACCTGTCCAATATTTAATAACATTCACCAGAACCTGCCCACTGTTTAATACCAGTCACCAGATCCTGTCTAATATTTAATACCATTCACCACAAACTGTCCACTGTTTAATGCCAGTCACCAGAACCTGTTCAATATTTAATACCATTCACCAGAACCCGCCCACTGTTTAATACCAGTCACCAGAACCTGTCCAATATTTAATACCATTCACCAGAACCTGTCCAATGTGTAATACCAGTCACCAGAAGCTGTCCAATGTGTAATACCAGTCGCCAGAACCTGTTCAATGTTTAATACCAGTCACCAGAACCTGTCCACTGTTTAATACCAGTTATTAGAACCTGTCCAATTTTTAATACTATTCACCATAACATGTCAACTGTTTAATGCCAGTCACCAGAACCTGTCCAGTTTTTAATACCAGTCACCAGAACCTGTCCACTGTTTAATACCAGTCACCAGAACCTGTCCAATATTTAATACCATTCATCAGAAACTGTCCACTGTTTAATGCCAGTCAACAGAACCTGTCCACTGTTTAATACCTGTCACCAGAACCTGTCCACTGTTTAATACAAGTCACCAGAACCTGTCCACTATTTAATACCATTCACCAGAACCTGTCCACTGTTTAATGCACATCACCAAAATATGTCCAATGTTTAATACCAGTCACCAGAACCTGTCCACTGTTTAATACCAGTCACCAGAACCTGTCCACTGTTTAATACCAGTCACCAGAACCTGTCCACTGTTTAATACCAGTCACCAGAACCTGTCCACTATTTAATACCATTCACCATAACATGTCCACTGTTTAATGCAAGTCACCAGAACCTGTCCACTGTTTAATATCAGTCACCAGAACCTGTCCACTGTTTAATACCAATCATCGGAACCTTTCCATCATTTAATACCATTCACCAGAACCTGTCCACTGTTTAATACCAGTCACCAGAACCTGTCCAATATTTAATACCATTCAACAGAACCTGTCCACTGTTTAATGCCAGTCACCAGAACCTGTCCACTGTTTAATATCAGTCACCAGAACCTGTCCAATATTTAATACCATTCACCAGAACCTGTCCACTGTTTAATACCAGTCACAGGAACCTGTCCAATATTTAATACCATTCACCAGAACCTGTCCAATGTTTAATACCTGTCACCAGAACATATCCAATATTTAATACCATACACCAGAACCTGTCCACTGTTTAATGCCAGTCACCAGAACCTGTCCAATATTTAATACCATTCACCAGAACCTGTTCAATGTGTAATACCAGTAACCAGAACCTGTCCAATGTGTAATACCAGTCACCAGATCCTGTCCAATGTTTAATACCAGTCACCAGAACCTGTCCACTGTTAAATACCAGTCACCAGAACCTGTCCAATATTTTATACCATTCACCAGAACCCGTCCACTGTTTAATACCAGTCACCAGAACCTGTCCAATATTTAATACCATTCACCAGAACCTGTCCAATGTTTAATACCTGTCACCAGAACATATCCAATATTTAATACCATACACCAGAACCTGTCCACTGTTTAATGCCAGTCACCAGAACCTGTCCAATATTTAATACCATTCACCAGAACCTGTTCAATGTGTAATACCAGTAACCAGAACCTGTCCAATGTGTAATACCAGTCACCAGATCCTGTCCAATGTTTAATACCAGTCACCAGAACCTGTCCACTGTTAAATACCAGTCACCAGAACCTGTCCAATATTTTATACCATTCACCAGAACCCGTCCACTGTTTAATACCAGTCACCAGAACCTGTCCAATATTTAATACCATTCACCAGAACCTGTCCAATGTGTAATACCAGTCGCCAGAACCTGTCCAATGTTTAATACCAGTCACCAGAACCTGTCCACTGTTTAATACCAGTTACCAGAACCTGTCCAATATTTAATACTATTCACCATAACCTGTGAATACCATTCACCAGTCACCATAACATGTTCAATGTTTAATACTTGTAACTAGAAACTGTCCAATATTTAATATTTAATACTTTCAGCAATACCTGTCCAATTTTTAATACTAGTCACAAGAACCTGACCAAAGTTTATACCAGCCCTTAGAACTGACAAAAATGTAATACCAAATCAACAGAACCTGTCCAATGTTTTATACCAGTCATCAGATCATGACTAACATTTGATACCAGTCATCAGATCATGACCAACATTTGATACCAGTCATCAGATCCTGACCAGTATTTATACCTGTTATGATGGCATGAGCAATCGTTGATACCAGTCATAGAATCCTGACCAATATTAAGTTCCGCTTATTAGACATCGATTATCTCAACCTGCACTTACACATTTCACTTGTCTCATCCTTAAAACACAGCAGATTACACTCGTGCAAAAAAAAAATGTTGTTGATTATCTTGGTGCATTGAAGTCACGCAATGACGTTGCTGTAGTGTTAACATGATTGTTACCTTTCCCTGCTCTCGAACAGGAATTCGATTAAGTTGTTTGGAGATGTTGACCTACAATATATATATATATATATATATATTTGATTGGAGTACTGATATAGCGCTATGGTAGCATGCTCACGGCGCTCCGATGTTCGAGAGGCTGCCAGTTAGGCGCATGTGAACTCCATCTCCCCATCTCCGGGTTTGAATTCAGAGTTGCCTTCTCTTAGATGCGTTGCCGTCCAAGGTTAGCGAGTCCCATCCACCCGGGGTGCTGGTGGTGTATTTGCTTGACTGGGCTTTTGTGGGGATTGAACTCCAGACCATCAACTTGAGATTTGCTCAGTTTAGACCACTCGGCCACCCAGCACATATGTATATATATAAATATCTTTATTTATATATATATATATATATTTATATTTACATTTATTAAAAACTGATTTTTTATATATCTTATTTAAGTTTTGTTACAGGAACCGTCATGTCAACTGATGTTTAAAGGCAACATTGGATAAAGCCTCATATAAACAAAAATAGTCAACACAAATAACAAATACTTCCGGTTCACGAGCCGCTTGATATGCAGCAGTGAAATATCTCCACATTTTCTCCTGTTTGGAATGTTTATCTCAAAATTGTGTTTCCTGCATTTTGTTTAATCAAAAAAAAAAAAACTGCAAGAGTTTTTCGTGGGGAAGAAAGAAAATGGGATCTCGACACTCAAGACCCACAAAGATAGTGCATCAAAAGACTGGCGATGTTACCAGTGGACTGATTAATGCACCGTCAGCTGTTTCTCTATGTTCAGAGTTCACGTGCGCCTAACTGACATCAGTGAGACCTCTCGAACATTTTTGCACATCGGAGCGCCGTGAGCATGCTATCATAGCATGGAAATGAGCGCTTTATAAGTACTCCAATCAATCAATGTTTGAACTCAAAATTGGATATAGCATCATGATTTTACACAAAATTGTATATCGCACCATTGCAGTATACATCATAGGATATAGCACTACAGTCGTACTTAGGATATTGCAAAGAACTAGAGGCTTGATCTTATTCGGGTTGAGCACCATGATTAGACACACCATGGGCTATAGCAATATGATTATGCACATTATGCCAAAAAGACTTTGCTAAAGGGCCAATTTAAAATCAAAATTGTATCCTGAAAACGATAACATTTATAACAATGATTGTAACCATTTAATTACAAAAATGATTTGAAGATCAAACTAAATTTTATAGCATGCCTTAATTTAGAAAAAAAAAATGCCTAATTCTAAAGCTGTGACCGTTTTACAAAGAATTTCCTCAGAATGAACCTAATCCATTATACGATTTCCCTATATACTTTCAGCTTAGTGACAAGACTGTGGAAACTTAGCTCACAAATACTCTTGAGTAGGCTTCCAAGAGCAACCCTTGCTTTGACAAGTAGGTTGTTGATCTCATCATCTATTGTTAGTGACCTGGAGAAGGTGCTGCCCAAAAGTTGCATTTTTCCAACTCTTGGAGATTATGTACATTCATTGATATTTTAGGCTCTTTGTAAGGAGCTGGCTGTTGCAAGATCTCTGCTGTCTGGCATTATTGCAACATGCCCTGGCCATCTGGCCCGTCCTTTTTGTAGGAGCGCATGTTTGCTGAAAAAGTCAGCCCGTTCTAGGACCTCTAGATATGGGACTTTGTCCTCCCACCTTATGCCAAGAACTTTACGTAAACAGCCTAGTTTGAGATGGTTTAGTATGTCCTCTGTACACTTCCCACGTCTCGCTAGCATATACGAGATATTTGGGAGTTTTACCTAATAAAGCTTTCGCTGTTTTCCCAAAATATATTTTCAACATGACGATCAGTGTTCATTGCTATTTTAAGGCAGTAGTTTGTTCTCCGATCACTTTCGTAATGTCTTTAGTTCATGCCAAGTGAAAAGTTTATTCATAAGACGATTTTTTTTTTTTAAAAACCCAAATGCAATAATGAGTGCTAACTGTTAGGTTTTGTTTTGGATTTTCAATAACAGCTGAACTAAATTACGACATATGATAAGTGAAAGGTAAAAATTAATGCATTGTTTTTGGCATTATATTCAATCGTACAATAATAGTACCATAAGCAGAATGTCTTTCTGATTTAGTGAACATTTTCGTGTTTTTTGTTTGGTTTTGTTTTCTGTTTTTTTTGGGGAGGTGGGGGTGGGGATGAGAGTTTGCCCCAGGTGGCATTAAGTCAAGGTTTGCCCTTGCACAGGCTGCATTGTAAGAAATCCCCATTGAACGTTCTTAATTGTATTAATTTTTTTCCCCTAACTCTGGAAAAGCACGCTTCTTTGCTTTGATAGCTATTGAAATTAATGTAGCCTGTTTGCTGCGATGTGTCGCTGAACGTTAATGATTAACCCTAGTGGGGCGTAAGGTGTAAAAAATAAATAAATACATTTAATCGCACTACTCTTGTAAGTCTGTCGACAGATTTCTATTAGCCCAAAAACATTTTTTTTCCTGTAACCTCAGACTGACGGTAATCGACCTCAGGCAGAAGATAATTCACCTTTACTTTTTAGACAGTTAAATGGATCAATTTCATTGTCAACATCTTTCCAGTTTCCTGACAGGAATTTAAAAGGAATATTCTTAACGTCCATACCTGTAGGAGTGCAGGTCCATGATATAGAAAAGAAAATGTTGTTTTGTTGTTTTTTTTCTAGCAAAGTTAAAGTTTTTCTACCAATAATGTCGTAAGGCTAAGAATTTTCTAAACAGTTTTTTTCCGATACTGGTACTGTATATGTAGAGTGGATATTGTCTCACTCCAATACTCAGCAAAAGCATCGATACTTAGAAAAAAAGCTCGCTTCCTCAATACAACCTTAAAACAACCCATTAATCTACTTGAGAGGTCATTTCCGGTTTCGGGGACCGATGGCCATGTTATACTCGAAAATAGGTTATGTTTGTGTCTTGATTTTTGAAACAAAAGAACAAATATCTTATTTTTAACATTAGAAAGACTATACATGGTTTATTGATTTGTGTCTTGACACACCAGTCTGTTGCACGCTGAGATAGCTACTGGATAGTACAGTGAATGTGCAGAAAAGTGTATACTTCGGACAATTTTAAACCCATTTAAAGAAATGTACAGACGATAAGTTTGTTACATAAAATTAAAATATATGTTTGTACAAATATGATATGTGTTTTTGTACATTTTTCTCCCTCTTTCTTTTCCCCTACATCTATCTCCCCGCTTTCTTTTTCCCTCTCTCATCCCTCAATAACAGACACACGTTTGTTAGCCTCAATAACAGACACACGTTTGTTAGCCTCAATAACAGACACACGTTTGTTAACCTCAATAACAGACACACGTTTGTAAGCTTCAATAACAGACACACATTTGTTAGCCTCAATAACAGACACACGTTTGTTAGCCTCAATAACAGACACACGTTTGTTAGCCTCAATAACAGACACACGTTTGTTAGCCTCAATAACAGACACACGTTTGTTAGCCTTATTAACAGACACACGTTTGTTAGCCTTAATAACAGACGCGCATTTGTTAGCCTCAATAACAGACACATTGTTTGTTTCTTTAGTCAGACTATGTGTATATGTGCGTTATTTAGGCTAACACATTGTTAGTTTTTAATAATTAAACAAATTCCCCTGCACAAGCTACACATAGTGTGTCTTTCTAAATAACAGAAACATGATCAATTTGCCTAAATAACAGACACACTGCTTCTTGTCCGAAATAACAGAGGCACTTTACTTTGCATAAACGACAGACAAATAATATTCTCTCCCACAAATAAAAGGAACAGGATTGTTCACCTTAACAACTGACCCAAACATTTTCAGCCCTAAATAACACGGGTTGTTTCCGTAAACCACAGATACACTGTTTGCCAAAATAAAAGTAAAATTATGTGATTTAATTTCCTAACCAGCAGACACACGTGTTTTGTGTGCCTAAGTAACACACATGCTTTGTGCGCCTGAAGAACACACATGCTTTCTGGGCCTAAATAACACACACGCTTTGTGTGCCTGATTAGCAAAGACACCCGAATGATTTGCCTTTATCTACTTTTTATTCGACAAGATCGATACCGACAAGTTGCGCAAGAATCAGCTATTGATGCAAATCGATTTGCTGAATAAAGAGCTTTTTCACTAAACGATACTAATAATACGATGTAATCAAATACTTGCATGTTATATATAAATATAATATATATATTTATTTATGCACCATAGTTAGTAGCAAATGTAATTTAACTGTCTCAAAGGTCAATTAGCATAGCTCCAATGAGCACTTGCTTACCTGCTAACATCACTTGATAAAAACGAACCTAGAATCGTAAGCGTGGGATAGAGGGGCAGAGTGACGGCATGTTTTTTTTAAGAGGAGGGTGGGGGAAAAGGGGGTGGGAAATGAAACGCGCCACGGGCGCAATAAACCTATCTACGGACGCCCTAACCCTAGCTACGGACGCACTAACCCTAGCTACGGACGCACTAACCCTAGCTACGGACGCACTAAACCTAGCTACGGACGCACTAACCCTAGCTACGGACGCACTAACCCTAGCTACGGACGCACTAACCCTAGCTACGGACGCACTAACCCTAGCTACGGACGCACTAACCCTAGCTACGGACGCACTAACCCTAGCTTCGGGTGCACTAACCCTAGCTACGCCAGTGACTAGAATTTTTTTTAAATTCAGTATGAGCTTGTTTTCATTGATTAAATCGTTCCTAAAAATAAAATTGAATACATTGCCATTTCGTGTAATTGTACATTTTCCGCCAACGTAGATAGCAACGTCCACATGTGAAGACATCGGAGAGCGCCGGATTACGCCTGCAAGCCGGCAGTCAGAATGGTAATTTTGTCCGGCGAGACATCTTAACAAGAAAACGTCACAGAGAAGAAATTACCTATTACCCGATTTAAGCAGCTGTAATGATTACACGACTACGGTTCACTGGGGCCTGATGGGAGATTCTTACTAGGCATAAAAAATTATAATTGTTAAAATCCTTTATAATAACTTTGCTCTTTTTCGTGTGCTCCCTTTTTTTCTGAATTTGTGGTAAAATCTGCGGAAGGCTAATTGACCTACTTCCCGTCAACCTAGTGGGCTTAAACTTGGAGTATATATTTCTCACCGATGACAAAACATTTTTTCAAATTTTATCCTTATCGTCCATCCAACACCAAAGAATCAGTTGTTCGTGTTTATCAATGTGAAAATAAAAAAAATTTGGTGACACCGATTTCTCGAAATAAAATTCCGATAACTGCGCTAAATGAGTTTCTTAAAAATATCTCAAGTGCGTTTTCTTTTATTTTCTGAAATATCTGCATTGTAAAGTCAGGGAGTCGGGTGTGATATTAGAATATTCATATATTTCAGGGGCGTCGAAAATGTGTGGTTGCGAGACTGGGGGAGCACTAATTGACAGTGTTATAAAGTGTGATACTTGTAGTAAGTTTTGTAATCCCTAATCCGCAAATAATTATGTTCTCTTCTTTTTTTTTTCCGTGTTTCCTTTCTTAGAAAATCTGCGGAAGGCTAATTGATCCAAATCTCGTCATCCTTTCGAGCTGAAACTCGGCACATATATTCATTGTTAACGGTAACACATTTCTTCACATTTTCAACCCAAACCCACCCCCACAACTCAGTTATTCCTTAGTAAATAGGATTATTTGATTCCGTTAGAACTGTAGCCACCATTAAGCAGCACGCAAATGCATATACAGGGTTTTTATGAATAACAAATAACAGGTATGTAATAGATGGCTTTTCAGGAAAACATTCTTTTTAAATGTACTTGAATTTAAATCATTTTAATATGTATATCTATAAAGAAGTCGAAATGTTGCCATAGTATACATATGTGTATATATATATATATATATATATATATATAATATGGCAACCTTTCGAATTCGAGAGACGATGGAGTAGCTATGTAGGCCTACACTTCGACGACGAGTGGCTTAGCAAGCCAATCCTGGAATGACGATCTCGACTGCATTTCTTGCAGGAGAATATTGATTGCCGGTTAGATTTTGCCTTCCGTGATGTTGTTTTTGTTGCAAGGTCTTCGTTTCGCGCATCTGCTGCCCTTTTTACTCATTTATACACTGCTGTTCGCCACCTGAAACTTTGTTCAGCAATGATCTCCCATTCGTTGATTTCGATGTTGTCTTTTCTCATGCTCCTTTTGCAAACGTCCATAAATCTCAGGCGTGGCCATCCACTAAGTCTTTTTTCTTCTGCCAACTCTCCATACATCAGCATCTTTGGCATACGGCCTTCCTCCATTCCAGTGGCGTAGTGAGAGGGGGGCAAGGGGGGCATCATGCCCCGGGCGCTACTCACAAAGGGGCGCCAAATGGTATATTTTACTATAATATTGTATGGTTTTCGAAAAGGAGGGGCGCTAAAAAGGTATTGGGGGCGCTAAAAATGTATCGTGCCCCGGGCGCGAGTTAAGCTCACTACGCCACTGCTCCATTCTCCTTACATGGCCTAACCAGCGAAGGCGCCTCTTGCTAAGAGCGGAAAATATGCTACACATTTTGGCGCGTTCCATGACCTCTGTGTTAGGCACCTATTCCTGCCATCGGATGCGTAAAGGGCAACGCAGACATCTTTGACTGAAGCTGTTGAGTTACCTCTTGTGACTGGTGTATGTGGACTGCACTTCACTGCCATATAGGAGCATACTAAGTACGCATGCCTGATAGACACTCAGTTTTGTTTTACCAGTTAGATTGAGATTATTCCACACCCGCTTGTTAAGTTTAGCCATAGTTGCTGCCTCTTTTGCGATTACGATGTGTATCTCTTTATTAACGGAGAGAGAATTATAAATATTGGCTCCAAGGTTTGCGAAATGCTCAACAACCGGCCTTCAATAGATATGATTGTAGGGAACGGTGCTTCTTGCATCATGACATATGTTTTCTGTAGACTAATTGACAGTCCAAACGCTTTACAAGCGTGTGATAGACGATTCACTCGTCGCTGAAGATCTTATTCTGTTTGAGATGTTAAGGTGGCATCGTCCACGAACAGCAGTTCATGAATTAGTACATTTTGTTTTTTACATTGATCTTTGCACGAAGGCGCGCGATCAGATATGGCATGAATGTACACTCCATCTTCACAGACCCTGAAAGCAAATTGAAAGAGAATCGAGAATAGCATGGAGAAGAGCGTTGGTGCCAGTACACAACCCTGTTTTACTCTGCGGCTGACTGGTAATGCCTCAGAGACAGCGCCGTTTAATGTGACTATGCTGCGCATGTTTTTGTGAAATAACTGTAAGATTGTGAGCAGTCGTGTGGGGACAACCTATTCTTTGCAAGATACTGAACAGGCGTCTTCGACTTAACAAGTCGAATGCCTTATGCTCGTACTCTACAGGGTCTATGAAATGCAAAACAAAAATATATCCCGGCAGACGGCCCGCCACTGTGCCAACACTTACAATCTGGACTTTTGCAACTTTATCCAATCGGCTTCCGACAACGGGGATGTAAGGGGCATGTACGAGGGCATCAACGGGGGCATTAGGCCCACACACTTCAAAAATAGCACAGCTCAAGTCCAAGACTGGTCAAATTATCCAGACCCCAAACGATCAACAGTGAAGGTAGTGCCCATTGGACGTTTTAATGAAAAACCTCGTCGGTGAATGTTGTTTATTATATTGTTGTACGCGCACATTTTAAGCCTCCACTTGTTTACTTTATGTAAGCAGCGTACAGCTGGTATACTGAGGACCATATGTATAATGTCGAGAATCATGAAATGTTTTGTTAAAACACAAACCACGCAGAATGTAAAATGTGATGTCCACTCAGTATCCCACACATGAACCCACACAGTTTTGATTCTGGTTCCTTCCTCTCTAACATTGAATTCTTCTCGATTTCAAAATTAGTTTCTTTTGGAATCTAAGCTAATGTGCATTAATCTACTTTTATTATATCAATTGTACTGAATATCTTCCCCTGTTCCCCTAATTCCTATTTATTGTTCGTTTGTTTTGTTTGTTTTTTTTACGGGTGCGGGGAGGTGGGATATTACATTTGTTTTTGGTTTTTCAGTGTTCAGTAATTTGATTTCAAGCATTCTTTAAAAATACATTACGGATGAACATACACGAATCAAGTTAAGAAGACAGGTAATTGTTAACAGAGCTCCTGAAATTTTCGATTCAGTAGCCATCTGCTATGGCTCGGTTGTCTCCGCGAGCAGACGATAGCGCTGTGATCTTGTATTATGTGGTTATGTGACTGCTCCACAAGAGGCATAGGAAGGGGGCGGAGGTGACGAATCCAGCCCGGACTCATTGTCTTTATTTTGATCGAGGGTATTTTCAGCCAACTGCACATTTTTGGGTATTCTATTCCTTGAAAGGAGCGGCAACAATATTTCTCCGACCTCGGCGTCACTAACCTTAACGCTACTGAGATCACCATACTATTGGGTTGTGGTGGATGAAGACGATCCCGCCAAAGTAGCAGCCTACTGCTTCTTCGTCGAGGGCAAAGTCATATTACCATTTCTAAACAGAATGTGGACAAAAACCAAAACGAAACTTTGAAAAGTATTTTTTAGAACAGATTGGCGGAAGCAAAAATGTGATAATATCTCAATCATTGTGGGCCATTTAAAATTGTCGCTGCACATTGATGTTCATGTCCGTACGTGTTAAAATTGTTTAGTTTAACTGCTATGTTTGCGTCCGTATGTCTTAACATGTGTTAGTTTAACTCACAGTATAATGATCTAACCGACTTAGTGTCTCGAAATGATGAACGTCTAAGACATTAGTCGCCTACTTGAATAGTGCTGGAAAGGACTGCCTTAATCGTTCTTGAGTAACGACTAGATTTATATCTGAAAATAAGCTAAACAAAATATAGGATGACCTGACAATAAGAACGCAACAAAACAAAGAACGTGTCGGCGAGCAGACCTCATCGGGGAAAAACAACTGTAAAAACAGAATAAAAATACCACTTAGCTGATGTGCATATCCGAGAGGACAGCAAGAGGAATGTACATTTATATTAAATCAAAGTGACCATTACAGCGACATGAAAATGCTTTTGAAATGGGTAAATTCTTGAACATTTAAAACATATTTAAACCAAATTTTTTTTAAAATATTGTAACTAAGTACATATTTAATGACATGATTGAATAATTTAAAATAATTTTAAAAAAAGAAAAACTATACAAAAATCACTTAGTATATAGTTTCAGACGGCCACATCACAGAAATCATTTCGCGTGTAGTCTCCGAAGTTTTGGAAACCTGTGCTATAGGAACTTGATTATTCCAAGATGTTCATGTGTCCAACTACCTTTATGTTACGTACTTTCTTGATTTTAATTCCCAAAATCAACGTAGTAAGACATGTACAAATAATATAGATACATATATTAACATTCTTTTATTATTTTAAATTCGAAGCTATTCCTTGTTGCATGTTGATAGAAACATTAGCATATAAAGATTTCCTGACAGATTCGAAACTAGAATTTGCCAGCTGCAGATAAAAAAAAACAACTGTGATACTCTGTATGACTGATTGTTGTGTGTATTGATTGAACTTTGTGACCCTGTTTGCCCTGTGTTGTTATCATGTTTTTTTTTTTAACTGGACGTGGTGAGTTGTATTCATGAATGTTCATACATAAAGGTGTGTGAATATTGGTTTGAGAACTGTGGTGAGTGATCACGTGATGTGAGGCATACAAATAAGATAGAATGAGAATTAAAGATCAGTTGTTACACCGGATACAGACGAGTTTGTATCATATTTTACTCTTACAAAAACTCATAATGAGTGTAGGTTTTTTTAAATTTTTCTATAGGCGGCTGTAACGAATGTATCCTTAACCATCATAATATTAGCTAATTTTCCATTACTAGGGATTAAGTAGTAGAATATGAAGCAACTACCAGCGAGTGACAAGCTTCTCAAATAAACGTAACATTAAGCTGTTTATTTTATTCATTAATAGACAATAACAACTATTCAACTATAAACATGAACTATTTTTGTATTTAAATTAAGTTTTGCAATAAATTCTTTATTTAATCAATTCCATCCTTAGATTTATCGGGATACAACTATTAGGATAAGTTGAATCCCGAGATGAGCAAAACTCTGTGAAATGAGAAACATCGATTGTCATGTCCATTTTTATTTATGTTTTCCCCTAAGTACTGCTCTAGATTCTACCGAAATAACAGGTTAAATGTCTAGACACCAATGACAGGTCTGACGAAGACGTCATTTCAAAACTAAACTTCAACTTTTTTAAAATTTAAAGTAAACCATGCAGCTTTTCTCTACCTTTGGGATCGAACGACACTTAAGCAAGGGTCGTCTAAGACCATAGGAAAACATATATTTATGAAGAAGCAACCAAAATAATTTTATTGTTTGGGGGTCACCACAGCATGAGGAATTGCATTAGTGTTATCATTCAGAGAAAGGTCTGCTGGGACAAGCATATTAACAATGTGTGCAACCAGGCAAAGAAGACCCTGGGGTTCTTAAGGCGTAATCTAAAGATCAGCAACTCCGGAGTGAAAGAAAGAGCCTATAAAGCCTTTGTCCGGCCGCTTTTAGATTATGCATCTTCGGTCTGGGACTCATTCACTCAAAAGAACATCGACAGGTTGGAGGCGGTACAGCGACGGGCAGCACGCTTTGTCCTGAACCGCTACAGAAATACCTTTAGTGTTGGCAGCATGCTGGCAACACTCGGCTGGTCACTATTGGAGCAACGACGACGACAGTCCAGGCTCTCCATGATTTACAAGACAAACAATGGGCTAGTCCACTGTTCTGCAATTAAACAGAAACTCGTCCCTCTCCCCCATAGACAACTACGAGGCCATGACAGGTAGTTCCGGCTCATACCAGCAAGAAGCCAGTATAGGAACTTCTCATTCCTACCAAAGACAATCAGGGACTGGAACAAGCTTCCAAAAGGAACAGTTGAGGCGACAACACTTGACTCATTTGCGTCTATTGCCTCAGGCCTTCCAACCCCTAGTGCATGATACCCTCAAACAGTTACTCTTGTAACCAGTGAAATATCCTCATCAACACGAGGCACAGAGACATTACAAATCCCATCTACATTCTAAGGAGCCATAATGATCAATAAATTGATCGTGGGCCCTTAATGTATAGAAGAAGAAAGGTTTGCGGCATTAGGAAGGTTGAGGACCACTGAATAAAACGAAAACATCCATTCTATTTGGACAAATAGTTCATCCATTGACAGGTATGTGATATTAGCCTCAACCACAAGTACCTTATGAAAGGCTTCTCTCACACAATTAATATATTTATCTCGATCTCTTGAAATTAAATAATTTAAATATCTTTGCTAAGAATTACAAAAATAGATAGTTACTTCTAACCTAGAGTTAGAGGTCATGACTTCAGATATTCATACCCCCCCCCCATGGTAAAAATGTGATGACCTTTCATGTATCATGTCGGTACCTTTCATTTATCCTGTCGGTACAGTTCGTGTATCATGTCGTACGTTTCGTGTGTCCTGTCGGTACGCTTCATGTATCCTGTCAGCACGTTTCATGTATCTTGTCGGTACGTTTCATGTATTCTGTTGGTACCTTTCATGTATCCTATCGGTACGTTTTTATTATTATCATTATTATTATTATTTGTCTTATATAGCGCGGTACCCCAGCCTAGAGCAAAGCTCACCGCGCTGTACATGAAACTATTTGCAAAAGAGACATAATCGTGACAATAACATAAAATACATTGATGTACTAAAGAACAGATGTATAGAGACAAAACAAAAACGAATGCATATTTACCCCATCCACACCCGAATGTTTACATGTCAAGCCATGGATGGCGGCCTGCAGTATCGTTTATCGGTCAGGTGTCGTGAATCAGTCGGGATAGTAGAGTGCAGTTTTGAATGCCTGGGTGGTTGGTATATTGCGGATGTGTAGAGGAAGAGAATTTTATTGTTTGGGGCGCAGAAAGCGAAGGATCGTACACCATATGTTTCTGTACATGTCTTTGCAACGGACAGAATACGCGTGTCTGCGGAGGAGCGAAGCTGTCGAAGGAATGACTAAACAGAAAGTTGAGAAAGAAGTTCGGTTAGATAGGAAGGGCAGGAATCTGAGAAAATGTTGTGACAGAGAGCAGACAGCTTGTAATCAATGCGTGCCTGTATAGGGAGCCAATGATGTGAATGGAGTAGTGTAGTGACATGATCACGTTTTTGTGCCTTCGATTTCATGTAACCTTTCGGTACGTTTCATGTATCCTCTCGGTAATTTTCGTGTATGATGTATGTACCTTTCATTTATCCTGTCGGTACGTTTCATTTATCCTCTCTGTACGTTTTATGTATCCTGTCAGTACCTTTCACTTATCAAATCTGTACCTTTCGTGTATCATTTCGGTACTTTTTGTGTCTGATGTCGGTATGTTTTGTGTATCAAGTCGGTACGTTTCGTGTATCATGTCCTTTCATGTATCCTGTCGGTACCTTTCATGTATCCTGTCGGTACGTTTCATGTATCATGTCGGTACGTTTCATGTATCCTGTCAGGACGTTTCATTTGTCGAGCTTTTTTGGTGGACAAGTTATGACATGATTCGATGGCTGAATAAACAGAAAACAAGTTCGTCTTTTTTTATTCGCTGGTCAATATGGGGTTGTTTGTTTGGTCAGTATGAGGGTGCAGCGTGTCTGGGTCAAAATGAGATTTGTGGGTGGCTTGGTCAAAATGAGATTTGTGGGTGGCTGGGTCAAAATAAAATTTAGGGTGCCTGGGTCAAAATGAGATTTGTGGGTGGCTGGATCAAAATGAGATTTGTGGGTGGCTGGGTCAAAATGAGATTTGTGGGTGGCTTGGAAATAATTCATAATGACAGTCCTGAGATGGTAGGTTATTAAGGGGCTGGTGGGATTTTATGTCATTATGAGATTGGTGGGTTGCTGGGTCATTATGGGCTTGTGGGGGGTTGGGTAATTATTGACTTGGTAAATCGTTGGGTCTTTTGGGCTTAGTTGGTGGCTAGGTGATTATTGGCTTGTAGGTTTGTTCGGTCATTATGGGTTTAGTGGACGGCTGGGTAATAATGGACTTTGTGGGCGGCTAGGTCTTTATGGACTTATTGGGCTGCTTGTTCATTATGGAATAAGTGGGCGGCTGGACCATTATGGACTTTGTAAATGAGTCATGATGGGCAGAATCGTCACATGGTTGGTGTCACCCGTATTGGTAAACATGGTATTTCCCCCTTCCAGACCCTACTTCCCCGGATCTGCACCGAGGAAATGTTAACCAGATCACACAGAACAACGCACAGCTAGATTGCTTATTAAATTCTAAAACACCAAATGACGAATGAAGAGAACCTAGAATGTGATGGTAACAAACTGAAGAAAGTCTTCTCACTGAAACTAAACTTTATTTGTAAAACGTTACTTTCCTGGTCCTCAAAGGCACAAACAAGTCATTGAATTTAAATACTATAACAAAGAATACGATACTCAAACCAAGGCTAATACACTTAATACATTTTACTATGTTAATAATAAATTTTCAAAATTCAAAGAAATATAATTAAATCAATCGACTTACAGAATAATGATTGGCTTGTACCGGTACAATGTTGAAGAATACACAATGTTGTAAAAAGGTACAATGATGAAAAGTAATATACACACACACACAGTAAACAAATCTCGTCTCGTAGTAAAAACAACACACGCTCAAAATATTACGTGATAAATGATAGCCAAAAAAATCTACACACGCTCCTGTTGCTCAAAATATATCGCATGTTTCAAAGACATTTCTCGAAACGGTCTTACACCTTGTTTTCTTTTTATTTTTCTCCTGTTTTTCTACATTATTTTAAGGATAGAGACTATTTATTTTATTTACTTGTAAACAAGTTGAAGAGAGACTATTTTTAGCCACACCCCCAAATGCGGCTCCGTGTTTGGGGTCAGCTAGAGTTCATTCACTGGGAAAGATGGCGTAATCAATTCGTCTACATAACACATCAAAATCAACTTTCTTTACCTGCAAATAATGAATTTCATTTGAAAAGTCTGGACTGATCCATAGAAGATCGCAATTAGTCCCCTGTTAGTCTCAGTAGTGAAAACCTCCTCTGACTTGAAGCCACAGGCACACAGATCGTGATAAATAATTGTTGTCTAAATCCTAGCCATCTTAGCATAATTGGTGACACAGGACGCGAGTCCCTTATTCCTCTATAATTCATTCAAGCCATATCAAATATTTGGGACGCAGGGCCAGCTCTGACGTCATCGCCCAAGAACACATACAAATTATATCATCTAAGTTATGGCGCCCTCTGAGGGAGTACTTTTGGCCCCCGCATAAGTTTCGCATCCATGAATCGAAGTAGTAAACTATATTATACTAATCTGAAGGAAAATACTATTTTTGTAAGTTTAGGATAATTATTTTTATTACAAACACCCAGCGCCTTTTTTAAAGAAACAACAACTCAGGTCTGTCACTTTGATAGAGGAAAGAGAAGAAATAGATTTTGACCAAGTCTTCATTCTATACTTAATCGGAAAGCAACAGACGTGATGCTAGTTGAAATCTTTTGTGTTTATACAAGACTTCAATTTTTTATTTTTTTTAAATATTAATGTTTTTTCATAATTTTTAATTCATACTATTTATTTGTTTACACTATTTTATTAATAATTTTTTTATTTTCTTTTAAATTTCAATAAAAGTTGTTCCTCACTAAAATTAGGACTGCTAACATCATTTTATATTCTGACTGCTAACATTATTAGATATGAGGACTGCTAACATTATATATTAAGATTTTTCACATCATTATATATTAGGACTGCTAACATTATTAAATATAACGACTGCTAACATCATTGTATATGAGGACTGCTAACATAATTAGATATGAGGACTGCTAACATTATTAGATATGAGGACAGCTAACATTATATGTTAAGACTACTAACATCATTATGTATAAGACTGCTAACATTATTAGATATTAGGACTGCTAAAATTTTTAGATATGCGGACTGCAATCATCATTACATATTAAGACTGATAACACCATTATATATTAGGACTGCTCACATCATTATATATTAGGACTGCTAACATTTTTAGATATGAAGACTGCTAACATTATATATTAAGATTGCTAACATCATTACATGATAGGACTGCTAACATTATTAGATATGAGGACTGCTAACATTATATATTAAAACTGCCAAGATCATTAAAAAGTATATATTAGGACAGCTAACATTATTAAATATGAGAACTGCTGACATTATATATGTAAGACTGCTAACATCATTATATATTAGGACTATTAACATCATTAAACACTAGGTATGCTAACTTTATTGTACACTAGGACTGCTAACATTTTTATACTTTATTGTGGGGTCCCTTAGAAGAGTGACTCCCCGTTAGAAGCGTGACTCCCTCCAGAAGCGTCAATCCCCCTAGTAGCGTCACTCCCCTTTAGAAGCGTCACCCCCTTAGAAGCGTCACTCCCCCTAGAAGCGTCACCCCCTAGAAGCGTCACTCCCCCTTAGAAGCGTTACTCCCCCCTTAGAAGCGTTACTCCCCCTTAGAAGCGTTAAGCCCCCCTAGAAGCGTCACTCCCCCCTAGAAGCGTCACTCCCCCCTAGAAGCGTGACTCCCCCCTAGAAGAGTGAATCCCCTTTAGAAGCGTCACACCACCCTAGAAGAGTGACTCCCCCTAGAAGCGTGACTCCCCTTATAAGTGTGACTCCCTTATATGAGTGACTCCACTTAGAAGTGTGACTCCCCCTAGAAGTGTGACTCCCCTCAGAAGAGTGACTCCCCCCTTGAAGAGTGACTCCCCCCTATAAAGTGACTCCCCCTAGAAGAGTGATTTCCCCCTATAAGTGTGACTCCCCCTATAAGAGTTACTCCTCCTAGAAGCGTGATTCCTCCCTAGAAGTGTGACTCCCCCCCTAGAAGTTTGAGGCCCTAGATAATGGCCCAGTTTCCCGTGCGTAAAGACGTCACTGGGATTATTGAGTGTTATTTAAAGTATTTAGAGGAACTCCCACACTGGCTCTTGTGGAATAATACACCGAGGGTTACCCTGGCACCTGCTTCGGTGGAATCCTTCTAACCCTCTTTTTAACATACTCTGATGACATACTTCTCTGTCTGTTGAAACCCTGCTCTGTCTTATGGCATTTTGTCCTGAATGGTGGCTACCTGCTATATTGGTTCACTGTTCTGTAGCCTCCTGTTCTTTCGTCGCACATTTCTTGTGGCACCCTACTTTATGGGACCCTATTTCTAGTGACACCCTTTCCGGCTGACGCCTTGTACTGTTTACAGCCTACACTTGTGTAATGCTGTTCAGTTTCTTGTATTTCAAAGAGGACTGTTCAGAAACTGTCTCAAGTGCATTCTGTCAATTTTTTTTCCACCGTGTGTCATCCCCCACTCTCCAAAACAATCCTCTCACCAGGCGAACAACTTCTTGAGATAAATAAACAATTTTGAAGTCGTCAGCCCCAGGATCCAAAGCAGAGTATCCAACTTCATTGTGAAGGACATAAACAGAATGTTGGATAAATGGAACATTTTCTTAATGGGAATAATATCTTCCAAATAAGATTCTGTCCGACAACGTCTTAAATAGTTTGCCTTACGCATAAGTTTTAGAATCACTAACTGCTTAAATAGACTATGAAGGCGAGGTCACACATCTGCCCATCGTTTTCTTCCATATAATATCATCTTCTGTTTAAACCATTGTGCTTCTGGTATTTCTCTGAGATAAAATGCAATATTACCCAAACATGCACGACGCCAAGATGTCTCTTGTAATGCGGAGCTCACACAATGGTCTTCCAGACATCACTGTCACATTACTAAAGTTTATAGTGTCCTTAATATGGAAGGGTTTGTCATATGATGGTCTGCTGTAATGTCGTTGAAACGAGAAAGTATGTGAAAAGAAAGTCTGTGATAATAAGGTCAGCTAAAACGTCCTTATTACTGGAAAGTCTGCCAAATGATTATCTGCACTCAAGGCCTTGATACCGGGAAAGCTGTGATTCGATGGTCTGCTATGATGTCATTAATATGGGAAAGTCTGTCTAATGGTATTCTGTCAAACAAATGAGTCACGAGCAAAGCTTAACACTACCTCGTACAGAAAGTTGTTTTTTCCTCCCAAACACTATTTTTTTTCAAAATAGTTCCTTATGACTAAAACCTTACAATATAAACATAAATACTTTTAAAAAGGAAATTGTACACATGTGAAGCATTTCTTTGTTTACAATAGTGCTTATTGGTATACTTTTATGTATCTCGAACATCCTTCGCCCGGTCCGGACGCATCAAGCAAAAGCTATTCCCAGGGTTGAACCCTGCATTGGGGCACCCTCTGCCCTAAAATAAGATGCTCATTTTGACACTATCTGAAGACTAAATAGACTGAGAACGTGGCTGTCTTTGCTGACATAGCTGCCTAGTCAAGTGGCTTCCCTGTGCTAATATAGGTATCAAGTCTAATGGCTGTCCGATCCGACATAGCAGTCATGTCCAGTGGCTGTCTGTTCTAATAAAACTGTCATCTGAAGTGTGGCTAGTTGTGCTTATAAAACTGTCATGTCATATTGTCACTCACTGGTTATATTAAGTCGCCAATTAACACGAATGAAAACAACAGATAAGCTACTGTAGAATATATTAAAACAAAGTAGTACCTAGTTGATTTGGTGTGAGAGGGAAGCAGGACTTTGCAAGTTTGTCTCATCAGTCAACGACGCATTCACAACCTGAGCTAGCCCCCGGAACTATCACACAATTTTCGTTAGCTTCGGTGAGTGGAGTAGTGAACAAACACCTGTGAAGATTCGGTTGTCTGCAGAAATAATGAATGGTAATACGTTATAACAATTTACGTTTTTTTTTAAAAAGTCGGGTACAAAATATGATCAATTCCATCCTGAAAAGAAATCCGCTCGCCTAAGAAGTCACATAATCCACTCTGAGAAACCCGGCTTAAACTCTCCAGAGCCGAATGACAGCTGAGTACCCAACCCTCCGCTCTAACCACGCCCCGTCCCTCCTTGTGATAATTGAAAATGGTGTCTACTCTCCTGGAAATAACCCATTGCCCTTCACGTCAGACAAGCCATCGGTTAGATAAGGTTTAATGGGACTCAGGATAGATGCTAATGTGTACATATGGTTGTCTGCGTGCCAAGTCTGTGCTACGTCCAATACTCTGTATATTCTACGTCCCATACTCTCTCTGTTCTAAGTTCCATACTTTCTCTGTTCTACGTCCCGTGCCCTCTGTATGCTACGTCCAATACCATGTATGTGCTACGTCCCATACTCTCTCTGTGCTACGTCCCAAAACTCTCTCATTTCTACGTCCCGTACCCTCTCTGTGCTACGTCCAATACCTTGCCTCCGTTATTTCCGATACCCTCTCTGTGCTACGTCTGATACAATGTCTCTGCTAAAGAGATCAGAGCGCCGAACTGCACCTGTTGCCCAAGAACTCAGAAGATACAGTATCAACATCGCTATCGGAAATACGCCTGCCAGAAGAATGTCAATGTACTGAGTATGGAGGTGGATATACTTTCTTTAACGCGGCTGCTGCTATTATGAACGACGAGAAGCTGGTGTTGGTTTAGCCAAAATAAACACACACACAAAAACAAGCACTGGCCGCAACCTTTCAAAGCTACCAGAAGGCATCAACGACCATCTGAAGACACTACGGCTCCCTCTATTGAAACATAAAGGAGTTACAATAATTAGTGCTTATGTTCCAGCGATGACAAATTCCAAGGAAACAAAAAAAAAATCATTAAGAACACTAGATAATCTATTGTCAAATGTTCCGAAAACAGAGAAGATTGTTATCCTAAGAGATTTCAATGCTAGAGTTGGAACTGACCACCAGCAATATGAAATGACTATTGTGAAATACGGCCATGGAGAGTGTAAAAAACATTCGATGACTGCTCTTAAACTTGGGCTCGATTAATGACCTTATTATCCCAACCATACTCGAACACCTTCCCATACGAAAACAGACCTTCTGGGTGACTCCGCGTTCAAAATACTGGCACATGATTGACCATATCATCACCTGAAAAAAGACATACAATATGTTAGATTAGCCTAAGCCATGTTGTGGTTCTGAATGATGGACTGACCATCGACCAACAATATCCAAATTTATGGTTTAATGCCATAACCACGGGACGACCTCAAGGCAATAATATGTGTACCAAGGTTAGTGTTAAAAAGAAGGTAAAAATATGGCTGACAATTTTTCATCTGAAATCCAACTAAAATACAGGCTGCGCTATGATACCTCGGAGGAAAATAAAAATACTGTTCCCAAATGATCTAAATTGAGACATAATATATACTCCGATTCTCTAGAACACCATGGACTAACAACCCGCAGAAACAAAGATTTGTGTGATGAAAATGATAATGAGATACAGTCACTACTAAACGATAAACAATCAGGTGCTGAGATCCTATCAGAACAGAACCTACGTCACATGTAAAGAAAGATGCTCTCAGCAAATGCAAATGGAAAGTTTAAAAAGAATCTTCGTGAAATGCAGGACTCATGGTTTATCAGATAGGCTGGTGGAATTCAGTGCTGTGCGGAGAGATATGACTGTACAATTTTCTACGATGCCAGTAAAAAAGTCTACGAACCAAATTTGCCACGCTGGCAACCCGCCTTATGTACCACAGTCGTCACGCTGCCAATCCACCCTATGTACGCCACGCTGCTTTCCCACCCTATGTACCACAATCGCCAGGCTGCTTGCCCACCTACGTACCACAGTCGCCAGGCTGCTTGCCCACGCTACGTACCACAGTCGCCAGGCTGCTTGCCCGGCCTACGTACCACAGTCGCCAGGCTCCTTAACCACCCTACGTACCACATTCGCTAGGCTGCTTGCCCACCCTACGTACCACAGTCGCCAGGCTGCTTGCTCATCCTTAACAAAGGTGAAACTCCGGTACTGACGAACAAGAGACATATATTAAAAAAATGGGCCGAACACTTTTGACTAGTCCTTCACTGGCCGGTTAATAAAAACGATAATGACATTGATGTTTACCACAAGTGGAGATCAACCAAGAGCTAGACAATGGTCCCAATGATTATAAAATTGCATGGACAGTCCGGCAAGTCTCCTCAAATAAAGCCCCATGGAAAGATGCAACCCATATTGAAATCTACAAAATAGGAAGGCTGTTCCTACCAAAAATAGCGACAGAGCTCTTTGACTCAATAAAGAAAGATAGCACTGTCCCTTAGCAATTCAAAGATGCAAAAATAATGCGCTTTTACTAGAAAAAGAACACAACTATTGACAACTATCGAGGCATGTCTCTCCTTTTCATAGCTAGGAAATTATTCGCCTGAAAATTACTTAATCGTTTACAAATACACCTTGAACAGTGACTTCCTCCTGAAATACAATGTGGATTTCATTCAGAATGGTTTACAGCTGACATGATATTTTCAGACTTCTCGGATGCTTGTACAAACTTTGGGCTTACCACTAACACAAAGAAGACGGGGGTCCTGTACTAAACGGCTCCAAGAAAACCTTACATCGCGTCCAACTTCCAAGTCATGGCGTAAGGCTTCCATTTGTAAACAGATTGTATTACCTCTAAATTATTGATGATGAGGTGAACATTCAAATTGCAAGAGCGTGCGCAACATTTGGAAAAAATGTCAAAGAATGCATGGACAAGGACAGGCTTCAGAACACAAACCAAAATAAAGGTAAACAAGTCAGATTTGCTCCCAATGCAATTATATGCTAGTGAAACATAAACTGTACATGAACGCTTGGCAATGAAGCTAAACACACTGTCACTCGATGAGGCTTTAAATTCCTCAACACCAAGCAGGTCTGGCAGGACAAGATCTCAGAGACTGGGAAACTCGCACAACCAGGTCTGACTGGACAAGATCTCAGAGACTGTGAAACTCGCACAACCAGGTCTGACTGGACAAGATCTCAGAGACTGAGATACTCACACAACCAGGTCTGACTGGACAAGATCTCAGAGACTGAGAAACTAGCACAACCAGGTCTGACCGGACAAGATCTCAGAGACTGGGGTACTCGCACAACCAGGTCTGGCCAAACAAGATCTCAGAGACTGAGGTAACCGCCCAAGCAAGTTTCCCCATTAAACACACTTATTTATGCAGTTCCACCTTCGCCGGGAAGACCATAGTGCGAGGATGTGAAACGACTGCCAGCCAAAAATAATGTTTCATGGTGACATCAAGAAGGACAGGCTGTTTTCTGGGTGGGGGGGGGGTGGGGAGGGGTGCAGAAGAAATTCTTGCAGGCACACTGAAAGAATCTTTGAAAGCATTTTACATTGACCAGGGCATAAGGGAATAGTCTACAAAGGGTCGAATTGACCAAAAATCCAACTACGCCCCCATACCTTGTCTGTGGTACGCCTCATACCCTTTTTTGTAGTACGCCCCATACCCTGTCTGGGGTACGCCCCATACCCTGTATGTGGTACGCCCGATACCCTGCATGTGGTACGCCCCACACCCTTTTTGTAGTGTGCCCAATACCCTCTCCCGGTGACCGCCCCCACAACCCCGTCTCTGGTACGCCCCATACCCTTTTTAATGTAACCCCCATCAATTTTCTAATTTTATTATACTCTACTACCAACATTTGTGTGTCTCTAGTGGATCATTTATTTTAGTTAACCATAAAGCGGATCCATGATACTGATACGGTAACAATAAACTGTCGAGAAGAATGTATGGATACCTAATATTGACCCACTTAAAGTCTAGAATAATCCAAGGATATCTCATTAGGGTTCCCACTTAATGTCTGGTAGAATATATGGATCCCTGTTAAAGACCACACAAAATATTCAGTTAAATATACAGATTTCTTGTTCTGCAGCCTACTGTGTATTTAGAAAACACACGACTACCTCATAACATTACTTTTCAGAAACACAGGGACAATATCTTTTCCTGCAGTCCGTGTCTAAAGATATTATGAATTGTTCATTTAGAAACCTTCACAGTATATGGGTAGAACTGCGTTCAAGCTATGTAAAATGAATGAATAAAGGACCAGACAAACACGCATAAAGATATAGTGTTGCATTATTATCAATGTTTAAAAATATCGTGGACCTTTACTTATGGTTGAACATGTTCCATTATATACACCAGGAAGTTAACAGAATGTAATTTAACCCTTGCAAACCCAACAACTTATCATTTACACTCTTATTATGATGAGCCATAAGCAGACACGGAAGAAATGAGAAGCCGGGGAAGCGTTTTGTTTTTCTTGTGTTCCAAGTTGTTCTCAAACAGTGTTTCTTCATAGTGCCCTTGCTGAATGGGAGTCCCCCCCTCCCCGGCTCCCAATGTCCAGTTCTAGCAAGCAAACCGCGAATAAGAAATCATTATTCCGTTTATTTCTGTTATTTAAGGCTTTATTTAATGAGTAATATGAGTGTTTAATTATTTCATATCACAACAAATGTCATTAAAGAAAGTCGAGTCATGGCGTTCAGTTGGACACTGAGCCTGCTGACCATCGCCCATTTACTCAGATCTTGGCATCCAACTGGACAAAACAACTGTCATTTTAACCATTCTTGCGATACTGGGACACTTCGTGAAACATCTGTTCACACTGTATGAAAATGGAAATACAGTTAAGAAAATGTTTTCGTATTTCGCGGAACCCTCGTGAGGAAACCACAGTTCCACGGGGAGATGCAACCCACAATTTGCGAACCACTGACTTCTCGGGTGGTAAGGGAGGGGGTGGGGATGACCTGTTGGCTACTCACTCATTTAAATCCAGTTGGCTAGCGTCTTTTTAAACAGACCGCCGCCATCCGTCGTGAAACCATTGTCAGTTATGGCAGCTGGCCTGTCACATAGAATCCTTCTCATCCAGATCGTGATGTCAAGCTGACATTTTCCGCAGCGTTTAAAGTTGATGGTAAATGCGTGGGAGATTTATTTATCTTGAATTTAAACTAGGTCAAGACCTGAACCATTATATTTGACCTGAGTTAAAAATGTGATTTTAAAATAAAATAAGACTGAGCCATGTCAGATGTAGTTGACCTACCATTGGACACTGTTGTACCCAGTTTTGATTAGCTTCAAAATATTCATTTAATTTCAATGTTTCTCTGAACTAATCTTAACTTTCAAGCAAAGCAAATGAAATGTATTCTTGAAATCGAACACCGGCGTGCCAAGGTGTGCTTTAAAAACCTTTCATCACTGTACCAAGGTACGCTTTTTAAAATCTTGTATCACTGTATTAATGTGAGCTTTTAAAAATCTTTCATCACTGTACCAAGGTACGCTTTTTAAAATCTTTTATCACTGTATTAATGTGAGCTTTTAAAAATCTGTCATCACTGTACCAAGGTACGCTTTTTAAAAATCTTTCATCACTGTACCAAGGTACGCTTTTTTAAATCTTTCATCACTGTACCAACGTACACTTTTTAAAATCTTTCATCACTGTACCAAGGTACGCTTTTTAAAATCTTTCATCACTGTTCCAAGGTACGCTTTTTAAAATCTTTCATCACTGTACCAAGGTACGCTTTTAAAAATATTTCATCACTGTACCAAGGTACGCTTTTTAAAATCTTTCATCACTGTACCAATGTGAGCTTTTAAAAATCTTTAATCACTGTACCAAGGTACGCTTTTTAAAATCTTTCATCACTGTACCAAAGTATGCTTTTTAAAATATTTCATCACTGTACCAAGGTACGCTTTTTAAAATCTTTCATCACTGTACCAAGGAACGCTTTTTAAAATCTTTCATCACTGTACCAAGGTACGCTTTTTAAAATCGTTCATCACTGTACCAATGTAAGCTTTCAAAAAACCTTTCATCACTGTACCAATGTACGCTTTGAAAACCTTACAACACCGTGACAAGGTATTCTTTTAAAACCACACACCACCTCCCTACGTTCTGATCTTCAAACTGGGCACCACAAAAAACACGATTTGGCTTAACCTCACAACACCATCGTATAAGATCACCAGGACCATGATCTTAGAACTAGACACTGACGTTACCACGATATAGCTTTGAAACGTTACACCACCGTACACATCTGGGATATTTACAAGGGACACCACGAGATTAAGATACACCATGATATAATCTTACAACCAGACACCACCGTACCAAAATATGATCGTAAAACAAGACACCACCTCCCATAATGATCTTACAGCCTGACACCACTTTACCAAGATATGACCTTGAAGCGGGACACCATCGTACGACGATTTGATCTTAAGATAACATACAACTGACCAATGACAAGCCGTGTCTCGTCTGGACCCTAGCAGATGGCTAATCATTTTGCAAATGGATGCCGTGGAGCTGTGTATAAATCTTTCAATAATCCAAAAGAGGAATATCTATGCTTAGTGATGTCAGTTTTTCGAAATGTGCAAGTTATCTCCAGTATGGCCACATTCCATTCAACAGAATAATATGACACATATGTCCAACTGAAAAAGCAGCGTAATCAATAAATAAATATTTATAAATGTTCACATTTTGATATTTTTATGAAGAATGTTCAAACTTTATTATCAATTTTTCTCAAAAGTCTCAAAACCTGACATCACTGGGTTTTACCTTGAGCCCTTTTCTTTCTAGGAATAATCTCCTTTTTTGTGACCCAAACGTTGTTACTTCAGACCAAGTTACCGCCACACTTCTTACCTAAGTTCATCCTAAATAAACCTTTATGATATCAATACACGGTAAATAATCCGTTAGGATAATACAAGTCACATAATCCATTGGTGTATTACAAAAAATATATGAGGTAGGGGGAACTAAGCACATAATCGTGTTCCAATATTTATTTAAGATTTCTACCCCCCGTTAGAAAAATTCAAGGGGGATAAACCATAATGATATTACAAGGGGGATAAAACACCATGATATTACAAGGGTGATAAACCGTCATGTCATTACGAGTGGAAAATCCGTCATACTATTACAAGGGGGATAAACAGTCATTATATTACATGGGGGGGTAAAAAGTCAGGATATTATAAGGGAGCTAAATCGCCTGCTCCCAGAAAACCTTTCATTATTTCAAAATCAAGAGTTTTATTTTTGAGTTTACTTGATTTCAATGTTTCTATTATACTTTTTCAACGGGGAACGATATTTCTAAGGTTTTGTTGGTGGCATTGTGGCGCCCAATGACATACATAAACTGAATTCACACCGTTTTGTGGCGTGCCCCATGGTAATCATTTTGGCACAAGCGTATAATCAAGCCCCATACGGTACCATTGATCAGCGCGACGGAATGGGGTGCATAAAATTAGGGTGCTAAAGTCAGTCGGTCAAACTCAAAATGCAAAAAAAAAGATGAATTTTGGTGCATACCGGAATGTGTTGTTTCTTTCAGACAATGTTGACTTTAATTTCAAATTTTAGAATGGGGAGTGTCGATATTTGCAATAATAATGATCAAAGACATCGTAAATTCCGCACCAGCGATACGTAAACTTTGTTCATTCTAGTGGTGTCCCTCTTGAGGGCCGCTTGTGCTCTAGCTTGATATCGAATTACTCAATCATTATAGCCTTAAATAAATGATCATCAAATATATCGAGCCTAGCGATAGTTCATAAATTCCACTAATTGTAATCAGTGGCTAAAGGAACCAGATACTAATCTTTTTAAAACAGTTTAAAAAGTCAGTTTAGTCGCTAAAATAATGTATATAATCTTTATATTTTTGTGCACATTTTGCTCTGGGGGGACAATCGCCGGGGGGCAGTGCACCCCCCACCTCGGAGATATAGCTTAAAAAAAAAACTCTGGGCAGAGTTGTTTTTCATTTAATGGCATACAGAGTTGTTCTTATATTAAGTTAATCTGGAGGTATTTTTTTCCATTAGAGACATTTAGAGGTGTTTATATCCATTAAGGACATCTAGAGATTTTTTTTTCCATGAAAGAAACGTAGTGATGTTTTTTTCCCCTTAAGTGCATCTAAAAGTTTTTTTTCCATTAAGGACATCTAGTGGCGACTGTCCAGTAAGGGTGATTGTCTCGTAAAACTTAGAAACAACTCTTTTAAAAAATAAATCCCAAGTACAGGATGCCCTCCAAACGCAAGCTCCCTTGTCAAGTCTCGTCTGGTACTAAAACATATGAACACGTGATACCAGCTCTCCAATTAAATAAGTGGTCATTCGTTTTAATGCCCGGCTCTAGCTGGCACAGGAAATGTGACCGCCGCGATGACGCGGCCCTAGAGGTCGCTGACGTTCAACAGCACGTGTTTCAAGTTTAGAGCACGGTAAGGATTAATGACCAGGGATTAAACTAGTTTGATCCCCTGCACCCCCTCCCGCCCCCCCCCCCCCCCCACGGTGTCGTGATAGGTTGCCTAGTTTACAAATCCGGACCAATGAGGATGAATTGCCATTAGACGTTTCTTTGTTGCTAAAGGGGTCGTACGCTAGCAGATGTATTGAAGAATTCCTTCTCGACAGGTTATAATGTGAGAGTGAGTTTAACAATGTTAACATAGCGTGTGAGTGAGTTTAACAATGTTAACATAGCGTGTGAGTGAGTTTAACAATGTTAACATAGCGTGTGAGTGAGTTTAACAATGTTAACATAATGTGTGAATGAGTTTAACAATGCTAACATAGCGTGTGAGTGAGTTTAACAATGTTAACATAGCGTGTGAGTGAGCTTTACAAGGATAATAAGGGTTGGTGTAAGTTCCAATTTAATTTGATTTCTTCTTCTTTTAGCCAGGTGACGTGGGAAGAGGGAGGGGAGAGTGAGTGAAGGGGGAGGAGTGGGAGGGCAAGTGATGGGGGTATCCACCCCCAGTGGCTCTTTTTTTCTTTATTTAAATGGTTACATACTTGGCCATAATATTTATTTTTGGGGGGTTTTCTGTGTGGAAGAGGCGAAGAAAAACCCATTAGCAATGTTCTTAGATAGATATGTAGATAGATGATAGAAAATCAGACCGACAGACCCATATAAATACAGACTAGGTAGGTAAGTAGGTAGGTATTGATAGATAAAACTAATTATAATTGTCCATTAGCAATGTCCATTACCATTGTCCATTACCACTGTTCATTACCATTGTCCATTATCATTATCATTATTCAGCGTCAATTACACACTGTCCATTACAAAGTGATTACTAAACAATTTTTATTACACATTACCCATTACACATGGTGCTTTACATTGTACATTACACATAGTCCATTGCACGGTGTCCAATTCAGATTGTCATTTGTAAGCCGATTCTAAATTCCATTTAGCCATTCCTTCTCAGTAGTCAAACAGGCAAAGTTGTCAAGATGGTACTCGCTTATTTGTGGTTTATTTTGATTAGGCTATGCCATTACTTCATGTAGACTTCAACCGACACGCTGTAGCTTTAGAAATCACGGAAACATTGCTTATCTAATGTAGGAATACATACATATATATATATATATTCACTCTAAATATCAATGAGAACAAATTTTTTTCCCCAATGCTAAATGAGCGCCCCAGAGCGTCCTGAAATGTCTCAATAAAAAACCCATCAAGAGTTGACAAACCAAGGGTTAAACGGGGCGGTTTGGTGGGGGGGGGGAGATTGGCTTTTATTTCATTAATGTAAAGACGAAGCTGTAAAGTGGAATTTGACAATGATACCCGAGGTGTCTGTAATAACCCCCCACCCCGCGGTGAAGTCCGGGCAGTAAAACGGGGATGTTTCTCCGCTGACCCGACCACTTTGTGTTCAATTACAATATTGTCGTTAATGGCCGTAGCCACAAGTTTCTTTTGAGACCGATATGTGTGGTTGTATCTTGGTTTGTTGCTGAGACCGATATGTGTGGTTGTATCTTGGTTTGTTGCTGAGACCGATATGTGTGGTTGTATCTTGGTTTGTTGCTGAGACCGATATGTGTGGTTGTATCTTGGTTTGTTGCTGAGACCGATATGTGTGGTTGTATCTTGGTTTGTTGCTGAGACCGATATGTGTGGTTGTATCTTGGTTTGTTGCTGAGACCGATATGTGTGGTTGTATCTTGGTTTGTTGCTGGTTTTTTGTTTTGTTGGTGCAGTATTTACAACATCCGAGGTATTTTTGATACACATAAAAAAACAAACGATTTTGCTTCCGCTGATGATGTAATGAATAATTTCAAAGTGTTCGTCTTCTTTAATTAATAGTCAACTCCACGATTATGTAAGCATTGTCCTTCGATGATTCATGACGAGATTTTGCCGAAACGTTTGAATTGTTATTTTGTCCATTCATAATTGAAGCTTAAGATGTATTGTTTAACCTCAACCTGTTGTTTGTGTCTCTCATTAATCTACTTTCATCTACTTTTGTGTTAGATCAAGGCGGGGATTACTATTCGTTCGTTCGCACAAAAGTTTCCGCTTTAACTTAATGACTTATATATCTGTAGGCAGCGGTGTATTGCCAAATTCGTAACAAAGGGTTCGTAGTTAGTATGTCCCTTATGCCATATCCGTCACCGCCACAGTCAGTCGTATTTATTATTTTGAACTAACGGTTCGCACGAACCTGACCGAATCGGCTCCAAACCACCGCTGTCTGTAGGTAATAAGATAATTAATTATTTATGTGCGGGTAACAAGGTAATGAACTGAATGTGTGTGGGTAATAAGGTAATGAAATGTCTATGTGCGGGTAATAATGTAATGAACTGTATGTGTGTGGGTAATAATATAATGAATTATATATGTATGGGTAAACATGTAATGAATTTATATGTGTGGGTAATGTATAATATATGTGTGGGTAATGCATTATATATGTGTGGATAATAACTTAATGAATTATATGTGTGTGGGTAATAACTAATGAATTATATGTGTGTGGGTAATAACTTAATGAAGTATATGTGTGTGGTAATAACTTAATGAATTATATGTATGTGGGTAATAACTTAATGAATTGTATGTGTGTGGGTAATAACTTAATGAATTATATGTGTGTGGGTAATAACTTAATGAATTATATGTGTGTGGGTAATAACTTAATGAATTATATGTGTGTGGGTAATAACTTAATGAATTATATGTGTGTGGGTAATAACTAATGAATTATATGTGTATGGGTAATAACTTAATGAATTATATGTGTGTGGTAATAACTTAATGAATTATATGTGTGTGGGTAATAACTTAATGAATTATATGTGTGTGGGTAATAACTTAATGAATTATATGTGTGTGGGTAATAACTTAATGAATTATATGTGTGTGGGTAATAACTTAATACATTATATATGTGTGATAATAACTTAATGAATTATATGTGTGTTGATAATAACTTAATGAATTATGTGTGTGTGGATAATAACTTAATGCATTTTGTATATGGATTGAATATAATCCCGAGTTGGGGCGATGCTGATCAAGTCAGATTATAATGGCAAGATCGGGCTATTGACAAGGTCAGCTGGGTTAAACCATGAAGTCTTCTAATGAAGATTTCCTCCGGGGGGGGGCTCATTTCGAAATGAAGGTAAACGACAAACTAGACGCATGACTTCCGGCCAGTTACCGTTGCCAGTGATGGTTGCCAGCTCTGATATATCGATTCTTTAGAACCCCCGACCCACTCACACACACACACATCTAACCCAGCTCTGACCCAAACCAGTTAGTGTTTGTATTCAATTTAAAACAAAAAGTATGCCTGAAATGTTTACAGGGAAATGACCATCATAAAATTAGGAAACACGACCATATTTGAATATGAATAATAAGAAAATAATAACGATGTGACCATATAGTAATGAACAAATTTAAATGGCTATTTCCTAAAACCCGTAATAAAATAAGGCAATGCTTGAAAGTAAATGATCATATTAATATTTGAAAAAAAATAATTTAAATGACTTTATTGATTTTATTAATGACCATATTTGAATGACCATACTGATTGTATAAATGACCATGTTGATTATATAAATGACCATGTTGATTATATACATGACCATATTGAGTATATACATGACCATACTGATTATATAAATGACCATACCGATTATATAAATGACCATGTTGATTATATAAATGACCATGTTGATTATATTAATGACCATATTAATTATATAAATGACCATATTGATAATATAAAATGACCATATTGATAATATTAATGACCATATTGATTTTATAAATGACCATATATATTATATAAATGACCATGTTGATTATATTAATGACCATATTGATTTTATAAATGACCATGTTGATTATATTAATGACCATATTGATAATATTAATGACCATATTGATTTTATAAATGACCATATAGATTATATAAATGACCATGTTGATTATATAAATGACCATGTTGATTATATTAATGACCATATTTATTATATAAATGACCATATTGATAATATAAAATGACCATATTGATAATATTAATGACCATATTGATTTTATAAATGACCATATATATTATATAAATGACCATGTTGATTATATTAATGACCATATTGATTTTATAAATGACCATGTTGATTATATTAATGACCATATTGATAATATTAATGACCATATTGATTTTATAAATGACCATATAGATTATATAAATGACCATGTTGATTATATTAATGACCATATTGATTTTATAAATGACCATATTGAATATATTAATGACCATATTGATTATATAAATGACCATATTGATTATATAAATGACCATATTTATTATATAAAATGACCACATTCGAATGACCGAAATAACATGGCCCTAAATAAAAGACAGTGATTTAATTTCTGACACATCACTAGATGATCAATGTATGGGGGGGGGGGGGTTAGTGTTGTTCTTTTTTAATTTATCAATTAAACTTTTTTTCTACCATTGTCTTATCAAGTTATCAATTACATATATATATATTTATATATATTAAAAGTATATGGATGCATTCTTATGAGAAATTACAAAGGTGTCTTTCAGTTTTGTCGCTGTTTAAAGCACTGCCGCATATGTCTAATACTTCCATCGTTTCTATGAGAGTATAATAATATGGTGATTTAATTTTCTTTTTTCAGTAGTATATCAGTATCTTAAAAATTTAGCGAAAGCGAGATCAACGCCGATTACCCGTACCGGCTGGCGAACAGCAGTAGATGTGCAAATCAGCCATGCAGAAAATGCGCACAAACAAAGACATTGCAACCAAAAAAAGAACAATGTAGACTGCAGGAGGCCGAGGCCAGCCAGAAGCCAAGGTTATCATTCATGCGATCAGAAGTCCAGCCAAGACAGACGTGCCAAGATGGGCCTCGTAACCTAATCGAGGAAGTGCTATTGGGCTACTCCATCTTTTTATGAGCGGACGGAATGAGGTCAAGGATATTTATATTAAAGTTAGATTAAATGATTAATAGTATTATTAACGTCTTGCGTTTGCTGAGAATATATTTTTTAATTATTTTTTTCCCTGGCAAAGATTATAAAAAACATTAATCGAACTTGCAGTTGTCTTTATAAATTTAATATGGAAAATGTTCTTTATGTCATGGGGTATCAGATTGTACCGGGACAAGGCTAGTACGATATTGACGGTGACAGTAGCTATAAATCAAGACATTGGAATGCAAGAGTGGGTGGCTAATTAATGTCCATTTAGACGGCGGAGGGAAGCGTTCGTTCAATTTTAGAACCAGGATGTTGAAACAGTTTGTAGCGGAGATGTATAAATAGATATTACTGGGAGTGAACCTATAGAGATGCAACGACCTATTCGGGAACTTATAAAAGGGGACCGTTTGACAGGACTAGGAGCGAATTCAGCCGGGCAGGAAAGAGGACAGTCGGGAAGTAATGCTGAGCGGACAGAGGTAGACAAGATTAGGAGAGAACTCGGCCGGACTGGAGTCAAGGAGAGTCAGGAGACCATGGTCGAGAGAGACGGGCCGTGACAATCAGAGCTGAGTACGAGACGGATGAAAGTGAACCGAAGTAGCAGAGAAAGTAAAGATCGAAGGCTGTATCCATTGTAAAGTTGTCTGTTATTTGATTGTTGAAATACGAGTGACGTTTGAAACAAGTGTTATCATCCAAACAAACGAAATAGACAACGAGAGTAGAACTTTAGACGAGCCAGGTTTCTCTTCAATATCCGTGTCGCCCCCCCCCCCAAAACCATCACATGCTAAAACGCCCGGGCAGTTGATGCAGACTTCGCCCCTGAGGACACTGCTTTTAAGAAAAGATACGATTCTTTATTGATATAAAAAAAATGGAAGCCTTTTCTTTTCAACTGCTTGGAATACATTCAATTTTCATCTATTTAAACTATTTGGGTCGGCTCAGAAATCTTTTAGCGGCAAGCGTGGAAAAGGGGGGGGGGGGGGAATGACATTCTGTTCTCAGAATGTCTCACAATTCTCTTTAAATTGATATAACATCGCTTTATTGATTGGGAGAAATAAAAGATGAAATAATAAAATGGATTTATTTTAAAAAAACGGAACGATGAAATTGTAATCTATTTTTTCCTGACACATAGACATCGCTTCTTCTGTACCACCGGTATTTCAGGGGTATCATTCAATAAGTCAACTTGATTGTCTGGAACTGTTACAAAAGTTATCTTTATAACACTGGCTTCTTTAAATGAATGGTGTCTATCTTTTTTTTTTATCACATGATAAATTTCATGTCAGGGTTAGCGTCAATTAAGTTATCTTTATAACACAATAACGGTCATAAATTGAAACCATCAGACACTTGTATCAATGGAGTTGATTTATGTCCACAGTTGGGTTGCAAGCTCGGGATCCCAGACGATTTTTTAATAAAACAAAAGAATTTCCGGAAAATTTTCCCATCCAGTGACATCTCCGGTACTCAATTTTTGAATACATTTCTATTCTATTTTATTTTTATTTCAGAAAGTGACATATTGTCACAACTTGTCACAAATTATCACAGATTGTCACAAATTGCCCTTGTAAGCCTAGACCTGTAAAATATAGTTAACTGTGTTGAATTAATGAGTGCTGTAGCTCAAGTACACACGTTTGGGAATTTTACTTCAAGCCCAGACCACATTCATATAGAAGCAAAGTGCACTTACAACGATTTATTGGAAAGATGCTTGAAATATGATGCCTTAAAACTTAGCTTTCCAGCATAATGTAATTGGAGATATATTCAACGTATGTTTGAATTTTTAAATCATATTTTAAGATACCAAACAAACAAACAAAATGACATGTAAAAATCCTTATTTCTCTTAATCTAATATTTCGGCCGTCGAGCCAACTTAATCCTTCGCAAACACATCTGAGATTATCTTCCATTGCGTGGAAACCTGTGCTCTAGTAAAATTATCCCAAGTTGATTATGTGCCAAACTAAATGTATATTATGTAGTGGTACTTTGGTTTTGTTCCTATAATAGAAGTTATTGCAACATGTACACATATAGATATACAGGGTGGGCCAATAAAAGTGAGAACATCTCGTAGCATATGAGTTATTTAAAAATATAATTTAATTAATTATAATTCTTTATACAATTTTTTTGCAAAATATTTAGCTAATCAGAAATCATGTTCAATATGTAAGTAAGTAAATCAGTAAACTATTTAATCTAGTATGGGTATCGTTAAACTACTGCCCAAGGCGTGCCGCTTCGTGGCCTGACTGGAATAGAAAAAGGACCACATGGGGGAGTGGTTGAATGCCGGTTGGAAGTGGCGGGTGTGCGCAGGGGAAGACTTCTTGAGATTCGGCTCGATAGTTTGCTGATATTCTCAAGTAGATTAGATTAGCTGTAAACTCGAAACTTAAATGAACAACCTGTGAAAAATGCAAAAAGTCACAAAGGCTTGAGTCTTTTTCAAAAGGTGGTCATATATGGTGCTTCTCTCTGTTGATTCGTTCCGTCGCCGCGTTGTGTACTAGACATCAGTTGTATCAGAAAATCAAATAGACGAAAGAACCGTATATCCTTTCAAAATGTTGCCATTCGTTTAGTAAGACTTAAGAAAGGATTTAATACGTATTTAACGCACAATGTTTATTTTAATATCAGTTGCATGTTAGAAATTGTAAAGGATGAGCCAAACAAACAAGAAAACCGCTTCACAAGTTACAGTGAGTACTTTTAATTAACAGTTAGGTTGGCAGCTACAGGCGTAGGGACACACTCCTTGGGCACATTTCATCCAGGTGTGGCATTCTAGGAAAGGGATGTCAGGGTTGCACGCACAGGTCTCACATCCGTCGGCGTCGTGCACGTGCCTAGAAGAATGTGGGGGGTGGGGAATGAAAGTGATAGTTGAATTCATTACTACGAGATATAGCCCGCCAAACATTGGCGACAATCATGCGTGAACTTTCCATCTACTAGATATATCGCGCCAAACATTGGTGACAGCATTGCTTGAACTTAACAAAACATGACCTCAAGTAACGCACATTTATGAATCTGATTTTTGCTAAAGTCCCTCCTCCCTCCCCATGATACATCACTGCACACTATTTATTTGAACTATATTAATTATGCTTATGTTCCAACCACTTTAAAACCAAATATTTATTACATCATATTTAAATTGAGACGATTTTATTTTCCGGAAATAAAATATTACGCACCAAAGGCAGCTTAAAAAAAAATCATTTAGCTTATGTTATCGGGAATTATATTCTGCGCGCTATCGGGAAATGGAAGCAGTCACACCACAAGCAAAATAAATAAAAGAGATGGATTGAGCCTACCAAAGGACGCACTGTGTCTATGGTGTAATCTATCGATAACGCGGTGAATATGACGTAATCTGTCAGTACCTATTCTAATCAAGCGTTATATAAAGCTATTAAACAAATATAAGGGTCCGTTCTTTCCTACAATAGTAATTGCATGCATGAATTTTCAAAAAAAACTTTATCAATGATTGCTATTTCCCCATTTTAACCTGAATCACATCACATAGTGATATCATTAATGTTGATACAATAATCTCTCTCAACGTTATAATAAAAAAAAGTGTCATCACCTGGGAATTGCATCCCATTCAAAAGATCTTCAGTTTATCGCACATTACATTTTACTCAGTTCTTAGCTATGGGCTAACAACCGGTGAGTCGACGAACCAACTCGGACACAACTTGACATAACCCATTGGACACTTGACATACCCCATCGGACACAGGTTGGCATACCCACTCAGACACAGGTTGACATACCCACTCAGACACAGGTCGACTTACCCACTCGGACACAACTTGACATACCCACTCAGACACAGTTTGGCATTGTTGTTCGTCCGTCAAATCGACAAGGACCATCCAGTCATCAGGTTAGGGGGTTTGGTTACAGTGGGTTCCTAAGTGGCGTGCCAATCCTATACGTGCTCGGAATAGTCTGTGGCACCGCGGGCAGGGGATAGTTGGTGCAGTCGTGGATTTAATAATGTTCTTTCGGGCTTGCCTGCGTGTCTCAATGGTGACCATCCTGCTGGCTTCATAAGATTTACCCCTATCTTGACCACTGATCTCCACCTGACTCTGTCCTGAACTGTCTGCTCCCATTTAGTAGTGTCGATGCTGAAGGTCTTTAGTGCCACTTTCAGTGAGTCTTTGTAACGTTTTTTTGGTTGGCATACCCACTCAGACATAGCTGACATAACATATATTGACTTACACATTATGACATATTTTTTTTTTTAAATAATGAATTGACTTCATTAATTAGGACACATGTAATATGCAATGATTTGAGTCTCACCATTAGGACTCTTGTTGACGTACACATCGCATCGACTTACCCATTCAAACACACGTTGTCACATACGGGTGGACACGCTTTCCGGGCACATACAATCTGACACGTCATACATCCGTTTTCGTCGGTGGTGTGGTGGCAACCGCTAGGGGGCCGGGCACACGGTGGGAGTGGAGGGCAGTTAGTGAATGCTTCAGAAAGAAGAAAAAAACGTGTTCCTAATTCTTTCTTGTTTCATTTTTTCCCCCACACACAAACACAGTGAATGCTAAGCGAGGCAGTGAATTTAGATCAGAAACGTTAATTTGAATATCGGTTTTATCATGTCAACATGTTTAATCTCTAAATGGCTTATCTAATCTCATCACAACTACCTATATAATTTAGTAGAAACATCGTTTAAAATTATCCTTCCATAAGTTTGCTTCAACCAAATATTAGATAACTTGGCAACGCACTCCATATAAAAGGCAATATTTTTGGAGACTTAAGATCAGTTTTTCTTTCAGAAAAGCACAATGCACGCCCCCCCCCCCCGGTCTCCCCACGCCCCCCTCCATTAAATTGGAGAGTCGTCTGAAAGAAACACTGCACAGGATTGCAAATGATTAATTTGTCTCAAATTATTAAACGGTAAAATTCCTGCTTAAAGTTTATTTACTTTGATATGAACCGTATCACATTGTCAACAACACAACATTATCGTATTCTGCTTGACCAGTCACACAACGTTGTTAAATTTCTCAACAAATCATCATGACCTTATAGAACGTTGCAATGTCTTATAATCACCGACACTTGTTCGCATTGCATGGATGAGTAATCTAAAATGTATGTCTATGTGTGTCAATTATGGCTATTTCGGTACAGTGAAAGATTGTTTCAGAGTGGCAGGTAATTGCTTTTGTATAAAGCTTTCAGTATTTAGGAAGCACATATATTGCCTATTCATCTGAGCCTCAGAACCCACCTTCAACAGTATAGTTCCACTTTCCCCATTTACGACCGACATTGAAAACCATAACCCCACATTGACACCTATGACCCCCACATTTACACCTATGACCCCATATTGACATCTTTGACATCGCATTGACACATATATATTCCCATTGACACCTATAACCCCATATTGACACTTATGGCACCCTATTTACACATATGACCCCACATTGACACCTTTAACCCTACATTGAAACCTATAACCCCACATTGACATATATAACCCCATATTGACACCTATAACACCACATTGATATATATGACCCCCACATTGACTTATATAACCCCACATTGACACCTATATCTATATTCACTCATATGTCCCCCACCTTAACCCATGTGGCATGACCAACCTTCACCCAATTGGTCTAATATTGATCTTGTTGGCCCCAGTTTGTTCCGTACGATCCATTTTGGAGCCATATTCACCCTTATGGCCCAATTTTCCTTTGCAGAGGCCCCACCAGTCTCAGGAACCTATGTTTCACGCAGATCACAAAACTTTATATCTCTACACATAGATATAACACTTTATATCAAATCACCATAGCTGCAACACTTTACATCTCTATCATTATTATCCCTTATCGATTCTTTTGAAAAATATAATCTATAAATTACCTATCAGTTGTCCTAAAGCAGAATTCACCAAGAAGAAGCATCCAACAACAGACAGAAGACACACAGACTTCATCTTTTAAATTCTTGTAAGTAGAATCTAGTTTCAAGCTTTTTAAAAACAAAAAAAAAAACACTTTGCTGAGCCTATCTCCGTGACGTTTTTTTTAAATTATCCCGGAGCTGCTTCATTATCCAGGTGGAGCTGGTAACAGCTGCTACCTTGGAATATTTGACCAAGGATCCCACATATTTTGTGAGTGTGTCTCAAAAATCAGATTCACGGACGTAATACATTGTTGCTGGACATATGATAGAAGGGTATGATCATAAATAATCAGTGGTCCTCAAGAAAAGCATTTTGCCTCGGTGCTTCTCTCACAAAGTCAACAAATCATACTGGGTTTTCAAGATAATCACACTAAACATCTAATGAGTACAATTATACTAAATTGACGTCTGTATATATTGTTTATTGTGTATTTTATTTTGTGTGTTCTTCCTCCTGCCGTTCTTCTTTTTGCTTTCTTCATAATTGTCCTGCCACTTCCTCTCTGTGATATTATATTTCAATAACAATACCCTGATGACTTAACACATGCCATACCTTTTATGTAATTAGAAGGATTGTAAACAGTGTAGTATTAATAGGATTGTTGTTTTGAGATTATTACTTTCAGTTTAACGGGTTGTGGTAACAGTGATTCCATACCCTGACTTTCCATTTTTGGAAGATTCTACTCGGGGAGTATAATCTAAGCGGAAGAGGACGGATATGTCAAGGGTATGAGAATCACTGTTATTATGTGTAGATCACTGTTGTTATGATTGGTATGGAAAAGATGATAGAGATTATATGTGTAGCTGTATCTATTTTGTGACGTGTTGTGAGATTTGTGTGACGTGTTTGGGTAAGGGGAAATGACGCGTTAGTTTTGTTGTGGATAGGATGGATATAGATGGCCGATGTACGATATTGACTGTTTAACTTGTGTGTTGCTTAGTGTTTGGCTGGAACGACTTGATTTTTGGTCGTAACTTATATAACAGCAATAGTTAAGGAATTTTTGGTGAATAAACTCATAGCGTGCAAGAAACCGGTTAGTGTTTGGTGTATTGGTATCAGTTGCTATCAGTTCCACTGGCCCGTGGGATGAAGTGGGAGACATAGCCCAAACATGAAGTGGGAGACATTGCCCAAACTTGAATTGGGAGAAATTGCCCAAACAATTAGACATCTATCGTCAGTTCCACTGGCCCGTGGGATGAAGTGGGAGACATAGCCCAAACATGAAGTGGGAGACATTGCCCAAACATGAAGTGGGAGACATTGCCCAATCAAGTAAACATCTATCGTCAGTTCCACTGGCCCGTGGGATGAAGCGGGAGACATAGCCCAAACATGAAGTGGGAGACATTGCCCAAACTAGTAGACATCTATCATCAGTTACACTGGCCAGTGGGATGAAGCGGGAGACATAGCCCAAACAAGTAGACATCTATCATCAATGGCGGATGAGCACAAAGATATTAAGTTCTACATCTCGTCACCTGCAATAATGTACATGGTTGTTATCATGTGCTCGATGACTAATTGCTGGTAATGGAATGAAGATTACCGTCTTTCTCATAATCAGTATGCATTTACGCTCCTTACCATATTTGTTTGTTTTATTTATCTTGCTTAAGTTTTTTTTTTTTCATGCGTATTTTTAGGTGCACAGCATAAATGGAAATTAATGTTGATAAATTATACACATTAAGTAAATTGCTCTCAATTAGAGCCAGTGAGTGTGTGTGTATGTGGAAATTGGGGGGGGGGGGGTTATTATGTTGAGAAAGTATAAAGGTTTTGGGAGAGTGTGGGAGGAGCTAAGGGCGGCGAGATTAAGAGACCGGGGGGAGGGAGCAGAGGTTGTAGCTTGAGGCCAGGGGAGAAATTAATGAGACACTTGAAAAAAAATTGAAAGTTTTAAGTTTATGGGCTCAGTGGAGGGGAGGGTGTGTGGCAACGACTGTAAACAGATCCGTTGTGAGGGTGTGGGGTAACGACTGTAAACAGATCTGTTGTGAGGGTTTGGGGTAACGACTGTAAACCGATCCGTTTTGAGGGTGTGCTGTAACGACTGTAAACCGATCCATTCCCAGGCCACTTTGCTAAGAAGTTAATGTTTCAATTGGGAAGGAATAGCAAGTATACTAATCGATAAGTTCAAACTTTTGAGAATTTTTAGTACATATTTTTTTTTCCCAAGTCCATGCTGGACTTTAAACCTTATCTATATTTTTTTTTTTACTTTAAACATAATCTTGAGCTAAAAAATGTCACGAGCTCTAAGATAAAAAAATAATTCATAAATAGAATCTGATCGTTTTTTTAAAAAACACAAAATAACCCAGTAAAGATAAGTAAATCAAATTTTCATTATTTCGCTCACAACTTAAATTTTTAAGCTGTTCTTTTGTACGTCAGCTGGTAGTGAGTCGTTACGTTGTAGTTAAGAAATAATGAGGTGGCTTCAAGGAATTGACCCGTTTGATTTCCCACGGGCTTACGTGGATTTTTCCACGGTTTTACCGAAATTTTTTAGACACAGCAAAGAGAGACTGTTATAGTGAGATTAATATACAGAGGGTTTCTTTTTATGACAACGATATTACATCATTTGTATGGGGGTCAAAGTACCGTATCATTGTCTTGGCACATGTTAGCATCCATTAGTATTTGTTTAACCAGATTGGTCGCGGCCCATCAAATGCACAATGCTGCTCTTGAGTCTTGACGTAACACCCGTGAAATATAGTATACCTTATGTCCTATGTAATTGTTCTAAATTATCATCCATGACATTTTTCTAATTAATTCATGAGTAGTTTTCTTCTAGTTTTGAGTTATTGATTTCTTCCAATTTTACGATCCTATTAAATTGTGTTTACTTTATTCCCTATGAACATTGTTCTAGATTATGATAGATACAATTGTTCTAGATTATGATAGATAAAATTGTTCTAGATTATGATAGATAAAATTGTTCTAGATTATGATAGATAAAATTGTTCTAGATTATGATAGATAAAATTGTTCTAGATTATGATAGATAAAATTGTTCTAGATTATGATAGATAAAATTGTTCTAGATTATGATAGATCAAATTGTTCTAGATTATGATAGATAAAATTGTTCTAGATTATGATAGATAAAATTGTTCTAGATTATGATAGATAAAATTGTTCTAGATTATGATAGATAAAATTGTTCTAGATTATGATAGATAAAATTGTTCTAGATTATGATAGATAAAATTGTTCTAGATTATGATAGATAAAATTGTTCTAGATTATGATAGATAAAATTGTTCTAGATTATGATAGATAAAATTGTTCTAGATTATAATAGATAAAATTGTTCTAGATTATGATAGATAAAATTGTTCTAGATTATGATAGATAAAATTGTTCTAGATTATGATAGATAAAATTGTTCTAGATTATGATAGATCAAATTGTTCTAGATTATGATAGATAAAATTGTTCTAGATTATGATAGATCAAATTGTTCTAGATTGTGATAGATAAAATTGTTCTAGATTATGATAGATCAAATTGTTCTAGATTATGATAGATAAAATTGTTCTAGATTATGATAGATCAAATTGTTCTAGATTATGATAGATAAAATTGTTCTAGATTATGATAGATAAAATTGTTCTAGTTTATTATATTTTCATTAGTCTTTTTTTAAATGCCATAAAATTGCGGTACCTGTGTTTGTTTCTGTTCAAGTCTAGACCAATTTTCAAGACTATGATCTCTCAAATAATTCTAGGTTGTGACCAAATAGGTAAATGGCACTGAGCCCTCACCCAATACCCTGCTGGACACGTTATTTACGGCTGTAGATCTAGGATACAAAGAGGAACAAGGATTTAAACTTAGCTGCTTTCCCAAAAAGAAGATAGACAGACTTGTTTTGAAATAACGTTAAGGCTGAGCCAGCAAATATATTTAATAGATTCGAGAAATGAATACCATTATTGGAAAAAAATGGTGTTCAACTGGCGTTGCTGGTTTTCAGAAAAAAAACACACAAAAAAAAACAATTATCTGAAGAAACAATTGGACAATTTCCCGGAATTTCGAGATGGACTCGGTTACTATCTCCTTAAATATATTTTTTTCTTGAGGAGTCTAATTTTGAATGCTTTATAGAGAGAAAGACTTGCATGCAGTTGCATAGCTGGTGTTAGTGCCACCAGGGGCGGGTCCAGAAATTCGCCTCTTCACTTACATGAACAAAAATCTCTCAACATTTGGCAAAAGAAGAGGCGCCTCCAAGTAAAGAAAAAAGTGCCGATGGGGTTGTACCGGCCCGTCTGCACCCCCTTTCTACGCCCCCTCTGGACGCCTTCCTACGCCCCCACTGGAACCTTTCCTACGACCCCTCTGCACACCCTTCCTACGCCCCCTTTGCGCCTATTCCTACGCCCCCTGCACACCCTTCCTACACCTTCTCTGCACACCCTTCTTACGCCCCCTCTGCACCTATTTTCTACATCCTCTCTGCACACCCTTGCTACGCCCCCTCTGCACCCCATTCCTACGCCCCTCTATATCCCCTTCCTACGCCCACTCTGCACCCCCTTCCTACGCCCTTCTGCACCCCCTTCCTACGCCCCCTCTGCACCCCCTTCCTACGCCAATGAATGCATGACGAGATGTCACTTAATACGTCCAAAGTCTTCGCTTTGTTTTAGACACGCTCAAAGTTATCCAGCTGTTTGGTAATCTCTTTTGAGTGTTACACAGGTAAAGTCCGGGGAAGGGGGGGGGGGGGCTGGCATGTGGTGGGTGTGAACGGCTATTAACTCGGTACGCTAACATGTCAGACAATCATGTTTTGTTTTTTTGTTCATTTATGAACCAACTGTTCTTTCCGTCAACATGTTGTTTCAAAGTGTATATTTTCGCGCTGGTGCTGAGAGGGGGGGGGGCGCCACGGGGGATCTTTTTCTCGTGAAAGTGGGGGCCACATTTGTCATTATTGCTCAACACTACAAGGAGATATTACAAAATATAATGTACATTTCACTTGACAGCCACTCCGACCTGCTCTTGTCATCAACGTTAAACTATAGTAGATAAGTGAAGTAGACTAAACAGATATTGTTGAGATATCTATGTAACATGGTTTTAATCTCCTGGATTCCTTTTTTTTTTACCTCAAAATATAAACGGTGGGATATTTGGCCAGTTGTTGCTACTATCTTTCTCCATTTCTCTCTCTCTCTCTCTCTGTCACTATCACTCTCCCTTTCTATCACTCTATATATCTCTATCTGATTATCTGTCCATAAAAAAATGTAAAATGTCATAACTCTCTGTTGACTCACGGAAAGATTAGCAGTCAATTCAGCCGGACCAATGCTATTGCCAGAGCAAAATCACTACCGGCTTCATTATACAAGGATGCAGAGCACATTGAACACATAACAACTGACTTCATTATACAAACCCGCACAGCACATTCAATAGGTTGCTACAACCTTTTCAAATTCCTTTACATTAACTTCGCTTTTCTTGGTGGCTGGGTGACAAAATCTTCGGACGTCTAATTGACCGACTTCCCGTCAAGCTATCGAGCTGAAACTTAGCACATATTCTCATTGCCGATGACAACAGACTCCTTCATATTTTCAGTTTCACTCAAAAACACCAAAAATAAGTTCTTCCTTTTTTTTTCAATGTGAACTGCGTAATATTTTCCTCTGTTTTTCGGAAATAGTCGATGAAATTAACCTGAGGTGTAACAGCGGGTAGCTCATTAGAATATTAATATAGTTCAGGGGCGAGTAACAAATGTGCTGTTTTGAGCCTGGGGGAGGGGGGGGGGGGTACTCATTGGGATTCTTATAAAGTGCGTTACTTGAATGCATGTTTTGTCAAATTTTGAACCCCAGCCTTCCAAATGCTTGACATTATATTTTATAAAGGATTTACAAGAAACACTTTATTTGTATGGGTTGTTCAAATTAAAATCCTTTATATTAACTTGTCTTTTGTTTGTGACTCGCTAGCTGGTTGGCGAAATCTTCGAGCACCTAATTAACCCACTTGACGTCCAGTTATCGAGCTGAAACTTGGCACGTAGACACTGGTTGCCGACGACAGGGCATTCTGTCAAATTTTCAGCCCCATCCTCAACTACCACCCTAAACAAATATTCGTTCCCCCCCCCCTTTTTTCAAAGGGAAAATGAGATACAACTCAGTATAACTGCGCTAAATGAGTTTCTTTAAAAAAAATAGCGCAAGTGCATTTGATGCGTAATATTTTCTTTTTTTTTTCTATAAATGTTTGGGAAAATAAATATGCGATGTGTGTGTGTGTGGGGGGGGGGGGGAGAGAACTAATTGGGATTCTTATAAAGTGAGTTACTTGTATCCGTGTTTTGTCAAATTTCCCCCTCCCCCCCCCCCCCCAAATTTAATAAAGGATTTATGCGAACAAGAATGTTTTTTAAAGAGTTGTTTAATTTAAACAAACACGCGGAGAACAAAAAATACTCAACTAATGCATTTATTTTTTTAAAATATGGAAAAGCCGTTGAAAGAGATGTAGGATTCGACATCAAAAAAATAAATGAAAGCAATTTTATATCAATCTATTCACGTCAAATGTCTGGTTCATTCTCATTGTTTACAACAGGGAGTAATACTAAAAAAAAAAAAATAATTATAATAATTTTTGTAAAAAATATTTAAATAGATAACATACCGATTGAACAGTACATCGCTTATAAAAAAAAAATCAATGTGTTTTTTTTTTATAATATAACCAAAAACATTCTGTTATGCAATATTTTCAAAATATTAAATGTCTTTCCCTAATTTAATATGTTTGAATATATGAAGAGAAGCGTTGCTAAGTAAATCCACATCCAGCAATGTGCGACAGGAGCTTCAAGCTAAAATGCGGTCCCTGTGTCCGTCCGAGTTTCAGAGATAGCAAATAAGACCGAACGTATTTCCCCAGATGTCACCAATATTGGACTGATTAGCATGTCTCAGGAAGCACAGATTAACCGGAAACGGGTGCAGTTCAAACCCACGGAGGACTTGAACTGCGTTAAATTCTGTCTCTAAAAATCGCGAAATTATTTCTTTTAACAATAGGGATATGAACGATCTGTTACAAAGGAAAAGAGCGACGTTTTAAAGTTTAATATTTTAAACCACTACACTCTATGTTACAAAGAAAAATGCATTTTCTCTAAAAAAAAAAGCTCTTGCCAATTATTTTGTATCTAAAATTATACTTTCTCTATAAATAAGTACAACTCCTGTTACAAATCACTGCACTTTGTTTTAAAAATAAGGCACTGTCTGATACAATTAATGCAATTTATGTTACAAATAAAAGGCTGGCAAATATTTAGGTTTGAAAGCAGACATAAGCTCTGGATTGTGTGACAAAATAAAGCACTGTCTGATACCATTAATGCAATTTATGTTACAAATAAAATACTGGTTATATACTTAGTTTTGAAAGCAGACATGCGCTCTGTATTGCGTGACAAAATCACACCCGATGCTGGGAAAAGGGGGGGGGGGATTAAAATTGTGTCTATTTATTTGTATCCAAACCGTAGGAAATATTCATCATAAATATAGGGTGGGGGGGGGGGCTTTCATTTACAGAGCCATGACACTAAGGTTAAGGAAAGAAAAATGGCAAAAATAAACACCAAAATTCTCGCATGATGCACATTTTCCTCGATCAGAGAAATCTTTAAAAAAAGTTAATTCAAAGTTTGGCAGAGCATATCTAGTTCAGACAGCTCTCTTGCCTAGCTAGAGAAATTGAGAAGCATGCGATGCGTGTAGATATCACAAGAACCGGTTCTTTATATTGGCAACTCCAGAGTTTTTCGCGGGGATCCCAAAAATAATAAAGAAAAAAAAAACACAAATCACATTTCAAAGACGTCATATCTAAAAAGTGTGCATGTCTTTTGTAGGCAAACACCGAATACAAAACCGATATCGATTCTCTTGACTCAGTATTTAAAAAAGATATATTGTCCCATAAATCGCTGTTTTGGTTTTAGTTGTCGGTGATGGATAACTCTGTATCTTCGAAAATATGACCCTGTCTAGACCGGTCAGTAACAAATAAAGCCAAATTACTTATTGTATGTTGTCTGTGTTGTCCCTTTTTTAAATTTTAAATTCCGCCATCTGAAACACCCCCCCCCCCACCTTTTATGTTAAAGGGGGAAAAAAAAGGGGGGGGGGGCCAGACGTGCAATGTAATGAGTCTGCTACAGTGCGGTGTGAGATTGAAGACCCGAGGGAATTTCCATGTAGAAAGATTTGCTTAGATATTGTCTAATTAAAGCTGGACTATTTGTAACACAGTAACCTCGGGAAGGTATAAATATTTTCTACTTAAACCCGACATTTTGTAACACTGTGACATCGAGTAGGCATTTTGTATTTTCTACTTAACAGCTGAACTGTTTGTAGCACCGGGATAACAGTGACACAGTGACCTCGGGGGGACACAAGTACCTCGGGGGAGGCGCATGACAAAGCATTTTGGGTTGGAGGATGTGTGATAGGACAATTATTTATCACCATATAATTTTAACAAAATTAATGGAATAAGAATTATTTTGAGAAAATCAGTTAGGTTACAGAAAATGCATTACTAAATTAATGAGAGTAGAGAGTAAAGTGAATTAATAATATAACATGATTGAAGAAGTAAATTGGCCCTAGTCAAATTACAACTGGATAGATACTGTTCTTTGTCGCCATACATGTCAGCTCATATTGCGTCAGTGAGAGAATGACAAAAGTTTGGGTAAAGTTGTGCTTGTGTAACTATGCTATTGTTCGCTCAATGGTGGCCTCGCTAAGAAAACCGATTGGCTTGAACTTACAACATCCGGTTCACGTCGGGTTACATTTTATAAGACAAACGATCTCACACGCAATCAATGGGCAGACAATTACTCCCTGGGTTGAAGTCAACTTCGAGACGTTTTCGCTTTGTTCCCAAACTTTTTTGAATCGCGGTTGTTGTTTAGTTGTCTAGTTGGGGTTCTCTCCCATGGTTTCTTCCTCTATACTTTGAACGCCAACGATCCGTGTATTGATCATTCTGGCTACTATGTTTGTAGAGGGGTTTTCGTGGCATGGTTTTGAAGAGAGTCATCTACTGGTTGCAAGGACTTCTCGGCGATGGTATTAGGAACTGGGGATTGGAAGGCAGGCGGTTTACAAAATGAATATTGCTAAGAGGTAACCTTGAGCGTATACCAAGCACCCAAGATTGCACGCGTTCACCAGGTCGGGAGCCACTGGTATGGCAATTAATCCATCAGCCCCAGTGTGTAGAACTGAGTAACGTATGGTGTGACAGTGGCCTCCTTCGTACCGAGGAGAGATGGGAGCGTAACTTCTCTTTCATTGTCGTCCAGTCGACCACCCCCCCCCCCCACCTATAAACCCAAATAAATTTTTTTTTAAATGGAAACATTTATCTGGGCAGCGCTCTATGGTCTAGCCTTCAGCCAGGGATTTTTAGGTGTAAGATTTCACGGAGAAAGTAAAGTTTCGGTTGGTGGGAGTCTCAAATAGGTAGATTTATGTATCTCGTTTTGGTAGTTATATGAGTCTTATATTGGTTGATCTGTGAGTCTGCTTTTGTTATCTCTTTTCCTCTTGAACTTACCCGTTGGAGAATCAACAATAAATTATGTCTGATAATCAGCATTAATCACAGCTATAGGAGCCCGCCAGCATACCACAGACATATTCGTTGGTTCCAATCCATCAACACAATCTCATGAAGAGTTGAAATCTCAAGCATAAAAAAATCATTGCGATAAAAATACACATATTTCTGCCGTTCATATTGACATTTCTCTCCCTTTGCAGAAACATTTTGATTATCTCCCCTTGATATATATATATACATACTCATGATTGTTTGTTGTTGTCTCCCATGAAATAAAGAAGAGAGAAATATCAACTCTTCGTTTAGCAGAGTCAAAGATGTCAAAGCTTGAACAAAAAAAAATATTTTAATTTTTTATTTTTTTTAAAATGTATAGCTTAAGGTGTTTAGGGGTAAAAACGTGTGGGGCGGTGGTTCTGCGAGTGGTAGTCAGCAAATAGGATATCACTATCTTAACATGCTAATGTCAAAAATTGTTCAACAGGACTCACCGACCAGTAGTAAAAACTGTTGTTTACAAGTGAAAACGCAATGCGTTGACTCAGCGTGGTGGTTCTAAACATGTATGCCATGTGTCAGGTGGGTCGGGAAGACACAGCACATCAGGTTTATTGTCTTTTTTTTTCTAAAGAAGAGAATGATGTATTTTTTTAATTTTTTTTTTTTAAATCAAGAATGGGGTGGGGCGCTGTTAAAAGTTGGGAACCCCTGCCTTAGCGCAGACAGTGTTTGGAGGATTCTCCAGTGATGGCTCTATTTAAAACAAAGAGCATATCGAGCTCGTTCTCACTGTAAGATCAACTTACGCACATCACTGACCGTCACGCTAACCGCCACGCTAATCGTCAAGCTAATCGTCACGCCAATCGTCACTTTAAAAGTCAAGCTAATCGTCACGCTAATCGTCACTTTAAAAGTGAAGCTAACCACCACGCTAAAATCACAGTGACCGCCACGCTAATCGTCAAGCTAATCGTCATGCTAATCGTCACTTTAAAAGTCAAGCTAATCACCACGCTAAAATCACACTGACCGCCACGCTAATCGTCACGCTAATCGTCACTTTAAAAGTCAAGCTAATCGTCACGCTAATCGTAACTTTAAAAGTCAAGCTAACCACCACGCTAAAATCACAGTGACCGCCACGCTAATCGTCAAGCTAATTGTCACGCTAATCGTCACGCTAATCGTCACGCTAATCGTCAAGCTAATCGTCATGCTAATCGTCATGATAATCGTCACGCTAATCGTCACGCTAATCGTCATGCTAATCGCCACGCTAATCGCCCCGCTAATCACCTTGCTCATCGTCACGCTAATCGTCACGCTAATCGTCAAGCTAATCGTCACGCTAATCGTCACTTTAAAAGTCAAGCTAATCGTCACGCTAATCGTCACTTTAAAAGTCAAGCTAACCACCACGCTAAAATCACAGTGACCGCCACGCTAATCGTCACGCTAATCGTCATGCTAATCGTCACGCTAATCGTCACGCTAATCGTCAAGCTAATCGTCATGATACTCGTCACGCTAATCGTCACGCTAATCGTCACGCTAATCGTCACGCTAATCGTCATGCTAATCGCCACGCTAATCGCCCCGCTAATCACCTTGCTCATCGTCACGCTAATCGTCACGCTAATCGTCAAGCTAATCGTCACGCTAATCGTCACTTTAAAAGTCAAGCTAATCGTCACGCTAATCGTCACTTTAAAAGTCAAGCTAACCACCACGCTAAAATCACAGTGACCGCCACGCTAATCGTCACGCTAATCGTCATGCTAATCGTCACGCTAATCGTCACGCTAATCGTCAAGCTAATCGTCATGATAATCGTCACGCTAATCGTCACGCTAATCGTCACGCTAATCGTCACGCTAATCGTCACGCTAATCATCACGCTAATCGTCACGCTAATCACCTTGCTCATCGTCACGCTAATCGTCACGCTAATCGTCACGCTAATCGTGTTTTTAAAAATCAAGCTAATCGTCACGCTAATCGTCACTTTAAAAGTCAAGCTAACCACCACGCTAAAATCACAGTGACCGCCACGCTAATCGTCACGCTAATCGTCATGCTAATCGTCACGCTAATCGTCACGCTAATCGTCAAGCTAATCGTCATGCTAATCGTCATGATAATCGTCACGCTAATCGTCATGCTAATCGTCACGCTAATCGTCACGCTAATCGTCACGCTAATCGTCACGCCAATCGTCACGCTAGCCGTCTATTGCCTTCTGTCTCATGCGTGTAAAAAATCTATGAAACACCTCAAATCAACCAATCTCGTCTTTAATTGGCGGTTAATGCCCCAAGATCTACGAACAAATTCATCATATCACCTGATTGATGTGAGAAGATAAACCATTATATCCAACGCATTTAAATACAGTAGAACCCGGTTATGTCGACGGCCTCGGTGTTTGCCAAACAGCGTCGAGATAACCGATGATCGAGATAACCGAAAACCAATATGGCGGCAATATATTAACATGTGCTTGAAATTTCTTTATGTACTTAATGTGCGTTAATAAATGCAGGTACTTCAGTAATAAATTATATATAATTGTTTAAAAATTACAGCTATTTAGAGCAAATTACAATTTTTTTTAAATGAAACAAGAATCAACTGTTTAACTTTAGTACTTTTGAGCTACGAATTTTTAACGTGCGAGTTTGTTGGGTATTTTCTATTATGGACGAAGCCTCCACATTTTGTGACCTCATTCTGCTGATCGTGTCTTGCGCAATGACTTTAAAGTTTATATAAATAAATGCATCCCCTTATTACTCAAATATTATTTAAGGACTACTTAATTTGAACTTTTAACTTTGGCCCATGGCTATTTAATTAAAGCTATCCCTGACCAATGGTTTAATAGCTTTTGTAACACGGCACACTCTTATGAATGAAACTCTGACGTAGTACCATGGCACAGCCATATTACGCAATTGACTGTGAATGGCTCCCCATGACAACGTTTTGCACCAGCAAATTATGATCATTTCTAATATGGACTCTACCGGATTTTTAAACCTCAAATTAAAACATATTTATTTAAATTACTTCTAGGTTCATTATAAAATACACATCCTGTATTTTGAGAAGTAAATAATTATTTTTAATTATGAAAAACGTGTTTATTTGTTGTTAGCTATTTCTTAAGTATTCAAAAGCCGGTCATGGAGATCGAGATAACCGAGGTTAAGTGGCAACTTTTGCTACCATTTGTGCTCGAGATATCGGGGTTCGGCGAGATAAAAGAATCGACATAAACGATGAAAAACTGCTGAGACAAAGAGAGAATGTGACGGTTCCACTTCAAAAACTTCGACATAACAGGGTTGGCGAGTAAACCGAGGTCGAGATAAGTGGGTTCGACTGTATATTATATTTGACACATAGCAGTGGAAAATGTACGAGTCCGGCGTGGTGTCGGAATGTATTTGCAGTCAAAGGCATGCACTTCAAGGTTGAGTCAAATTGTATTGGTGGTTTGATTCATACATTCGAAGTTATTAGTGTCGGTTTACACGATCACATTTTCCTTCAATCATTTGATGCAATTCGTGTATGAAGCCTTGTTGCAGCTTTCAAATTACAATTTGATCGAATTGCTCCCCTCCCTTACCCCCCCCCCCAGCAAAAAAATAAATAATAATAAATCACGCACAAAATAGTGCGTTCATACAACAATTTGACGCGACGTTTGATCGTGTGAATTGGCGCTTAGACTTGTATCTCAACCTTCAACTTTTAAACGATGTTTGGTATTTAGGTGGGGCGTGGGGCTGATGGGTTAAGAAAGCCTGATTTAAGACAAGCTTCTGGAGGGCTCACCAAAGTAATCTTTACTCTCACCAAAGTAACCACTGAATTTATCCTCGTGACTTAATCAGACTTGATCTCATATGTCTGACTTTTATCTAAGGGAGCCCCAAAGTAACAGTAACTCTTATCAAAAAAGGACTCCAAAACGATAGCTATATTATCTCATATTTGTGCACATTCAACCACGGCCAAATTAAACAGGTGCAGATAGCTATCATAGATGACCAATAACGTTTGAGCAGTGGACATTTCTGTAATTCATTAAAACAGTAGCGTATATAAAACCTGCTATCCCAAAAGCTGTTTAAAAACGCAACAAAATCATTAAAATATATATATATATTTATGTTTTTACCACCCAAACCATATAATCATACAGAAGATTACTTAGTCACAAACACTATGTGTAAATAAAACATTATAAAAAGTTCAACTGTAATATGATCATACAGAATACAAATGTAGGCGTTTTGGCAAATGTCTTCATCGGTACAAAGCCAATTATTCATATAATTAAATTGGCATATGTCTTCTGTATGAACATTACTAAAGCTGAGATTATATTATTTCATTTACACAAATTGTTTTTGTCTAATTAATCTAAGTGAAGGCTTCATCGCAGTTTAACACTCGTGTCATACAGCAGAGCTGGTTGTAATATTGGATCCAATGATTCAGATTCAGATAACAGTGAAGCTGAAGACATTGAAAATACTTTCAGAAGTAATGTTTGTAACAAAAGGGAATCCTGGAATGTTTATAGAATAATAGATGTGTTGCTATAACACATTTCATCCCAATTGGTATTTAAATATTGTCACAAAGAGGTAAAACTTGATGAAACTAATAGACAGGGTTGTTGTGAACTAGAGTTAGCCTGATGTTTTGTAATGAAAGTTGTTCATGCATGGTGAGAGTTTGTATGAGAACCACTGTTGATAGTTTGAATACTTTTTGGGTGCGTGAGTTGTTATAAGTGTAGTGTTTTAGCTGAATGATCATTGACTGACAGGGAAATAGTAATAAACAAGTGCGTGGATAAAAGGAGTGTGTTAGTCAGTCGAGAGAGAGGACAAGAGATTTTTTAAGAGAGACTAAGTCATTAAAATGGGACAAGTCACCCACGTATCTGGGTATAAAGCTGGACCAGAAACTCCAGCTGCATAACCATGTACGGGAACTCGGCGCTCGAGCCACGTCGAAACTCAGCCTGGTCAAAAAACTTGCTAGCACTACCTGGGGAGCCGATGCAAGACTCCTGAGAGCTCTCTATCTCGGGAGTGTAAGAGGTGCCATTGACTACAGCCTCCCGGTTCAGGCTTTCGCAAGCCGCACGGCTCTAGAGAGCGTGGATCGGATACAAAATCTAGCTCTAAGATTTGTATGCGGGGCGTTACGCTCCACACCCACGGCTGCTGTGGAAATTATTTCAGACATAGAACCACTACACATTAGGAGGGACAAGGCTATCCTAACGACCGTTGAGCGCTACCGTCGAATGGAAAAGACGGAACCCTGTTTTCAACTCCAAGACCGTTGGGTAAAGCGGACAAGGCTTAAGAGACCCTCCTTCATGGATGCGGTCTATGCACTCGAGGAAAAGCACCCTTTACCAGAAAACAGGGAGAAAATACGCCTGATCCAGGAGAGATCACCACTGGATAGTTGCGAACCACCTGATGTTCGTCTGACCCTGTCACACACAGCAGTTACTAAGTCGAGCCCCCAAAATGAGCAAAAGGGAGCTGCACTAGAGACAATTGAGGCCTTTGGAGACGACAGGGTACAAGTCTTCACAGACGGCGCCTATCTCGCCAGCGAAAAGCGGTCGGGTTACGGTACACTCATCCAGTATCCTAAGGGGATACCTCCAATTTAGGAGATTTCAGACCCAAGTGGCACAAATAGCACTGCAACTGATGCATAGATAGAGGCTATATTGATGGGCTTGAAACAAGTGCGCCGTAGACTAGCCAGACGCAAACCACTTCCACCCATCGTAGTGTTCACCGATTCACAATGTGCTCTGGAAATTGTGAAGAGGAGCTCTATGAACACGAAAATGGTGAACGCAATTATGGAGCTCGTGCGAGACATACAGTCACATGGAGGACAAGTGACCCTTCAATGGATCCCAGGACATGTGGGGATTCCACCACAAGACAGAGCCGACTGTCTTGCGAGGCAAGGCTCTTCCCAGCCTCAACCTAACCGGCCAATGACCCAACTGGGGGCCCAAGCCTGGATCAAGGACCTCTGCCACGAGGATTGGTTAAAAGAATGGGAACAGGGGAACACGGCCCGTAAGCTTTATCGGAACATGCCCAAAAATAACTGCAAATGCGATGAGTGGTGGAGTCTTAAACGCCACCACCAGAGTCTCATCACTCAGATGAGAACAGAGCATTGCCCTACCCGCAGCTATTTGAATAGATTACACCCATTGCGGGACCCGAGCTACCGCCACTGTGGTCAGGCACCGGAGACAATCGAGCACCTTCTAGCCGAGTGCTCAACGCTGGCGACTGGCGTGACTGGGGTCCTCCCAGCCAACCATGTCGAGAGTCTGATTTACGGGACTGCCCACCAGATGAGGCAGGCCTGTACCTTACTTGCCGGGGCCATAAAAGAGCAATAGCTCGGCCCTTTCCAATGAATGTAATAATTAAGAGAGACCGGGAGATTTATTAAGGAAGACAGGAGATTGCATGGAGAGATTGCATAGACAGATTATTATGTCATAAAGTAGTATACGTGTACTCTGAAGCGTGTTGTCTCTTCATGTCGGAGAAAGACAGTTATTGTGGAGTTATTGTGAAGTGTACCAACAAAACCCTAGACAACGAAAGTACGACGTAACAAGGGTGTAGGCAGTAAATTTGTTTTCAAGTGAAATAATAAGAAATTTAGAGATCCAACTCCCTTTGATTCCAACCAAAAATTTTTAGAAACTAGTTTAAAAATCAATTATATTTCTTTGCCATGCTATCCATTGGAATAGACCTCGAAGATTTGTGAACGTTTTGTGCACTGAAGAGCTTACCACAATCAGTTTTAAAAAATGTTTTTATAAAAAACCAAATCATTGAGTCTATTAAAAAGTCTGCTATTAATGCACAAACAAGCCAACATGGGAGGAAAAAACTGCAGAAATTGAAATATAATATTGCAAATATTCCCAAATCAGAGGCAGAAAATATTTGCGGATGTGCATTTATCCAACATAAATAAAAACAACAAACTTTAAATATCGTATGCTCCAGAATCAGAGATTGTTAGCAGGAATATTAACGCATCTGTGGAACTTCGATCCCAAATAGGCCTAGCAACTTTGAATAGTTATGTAAGTGAAAATGTTCTGGATACAAGTGTGCTTTCTAAAGTATGTGAGTATGTGAATATTGAGCAAAGAAAGACAACAATGGAAAAGAAGTCAGGAATCCCAAGGAATGTACTACTATTCATAAGGGCGCATCCGGTGGATTTGAGGCATCAATAGCTGTTGCCTTATGTTCAATAGAGAAATATAGATTCAGGTGAACACTAGATTCATAGGTCATCTGAAAATTGAAAAAAATAGAATGTGTAGGTCATGTGATAAGCCATCATTAATTGTCACCGTCAACCCCCCCCCCTTTTTTTTTTCCCCGGCCTATTGTATCTTAGTCTGTTACCAAATAAATCGGTTACGACGTACAGCTTTCGATATGTGTGACACATGCTAGAACCCCAAGTAAGGACAACTAGTCGATTGCCCCAATTAAGAAATACTAGGCTAGGTATCCAAGTAAGGACTACTTGTCTAGTGCCTAAAGTAAGAAATACTAGGCTAATACCCCAAGTTAGATATACTAGGCTGGTGCCCCAAGTAAGAAATACTAGGCAAGTGCACCAAGTAAGGACAACAAGTCTAGTGCTCAAGTAAGAAATACTAGTATAGTTCACCAAGTAAGAAATACTAGGCTAGTGCCCCAAATAAGTACAACTAGGCTAGTCAGAGGCTAAAGATTGCACTCTGGGTATTGCGTTACCACACAAGATGAGAACACCTGTTATTATTGACAATGCTCTTACAGAAGGCTTACATGCCGGTGCATTTAACAAGAGGTAATTAAAAACGGGTCCTGGAAGGTTCAAACACAGGTTTTAAGGCGGAGCCGCTGCATTACGATGAGCTCAAACTCTTTGCTCTTAGAATGGTTCAAACACAGGTTTTAAGGCAGAGCCGCTGCATTACGATGAGCGCAAATTCTTTGCTCTTCGAATTGGAAATAATTGGCAGGACATCAACATTTAACTGATATCTGTCTGACTTTAGCTCTCTTTTTCTGTCTTTATCTCTCTCTCTCTCTCTGTTTGTCTTTTTCTCTCTGCCTTGCTCTCTTTTCTTCTCTATAATTTTCTCTAACACTCCTTCTCTTTATCTTGGTTCGTTTGTTGTAATAGTTTTACAGCAATCTTTCGATGAGACATTCTTGGTTCGTTTGTTGTAATAGTTTTACAGCAATCTTTGGATGAGACATTACCAGTTGGTGTGTTTTGTCTAAAAGAGGCGAGCTCCTATACATGCAATCTGTTCAGCCATGGCGAACTTGTAAGACACACATGACGTGTCTTTATACTGCCACCCGTGTAGCAAAGGCTAGGCTGTGGCACGAACAGAACATCTACCTATATTTAACCTTTCGTAATAATGGATATGTTATAGCAAAGAGAGAATACGTTCTCATAAGTTATCCCATACAATATATGTATTTATATATTGAGATTTTTCCGTCCCATCACACATATATAAAGTTGGTAATTAAAATTAGCAAAGAAACACACCAAACACCATAGTAAACGTTTAGTAACACAAATACATTCTTTTACAAGCCCCTGCACTATGTTATTGTTATAATGCTTAACTACAGTACGACTCATTTTAAAACACGCAAACAAATATTGTCTCTTAACATTGATGCATTATAATCATAATAACACGTATTACCTTTCATTTAGAGAAGATGGTTGCACTCAACAGGGAATATTTGGCTTAAACATTATTTCAAATATTTACAAATAAAATATACCAATGGAAAAAACTCACGAAAAAACCCTAAGCAAACCAACTTCGAAAAGTCTGTGATGAAAAGAGAAAAATGCATAAAAACAAAACCCAGCTTGGAAAAGTCTGTGATGAAAAGAGAAAAATGCATAAAAACAAAACCCAGCTTGGAAAGTCTGTGATGAAAAGAGAAAAATGCATAAAAACAAAACCCAGCTTGGAAAAGTCTGTGATGAAAAGAGAAAAATGCATAAAAACAAAACCCAGCTTGGAAAAGTCTGTGATGAAAAGAGAAAAATGCATAAAAACAAAACCCAGCTTGGAAAAGTCTGTGATGAAAAGAGAAAAATGCATAAAAACAAAACCCAGCTTGGAAAAGTCTGTGATGAAAAGAGAAAAATGCATAAAAACAAAACCCAGCTTGGAAAAGTCTAAAATACACCTGAGATAAAAAGATAAAATTGTATTAAAAAATAGCTTGTGAAAAGTCTAAGAGGCAAACATGTTTAATAAATAATACGATGTGCCACTATAATTTATTATTTTCATTATTAAGCTTACAAATATTAGCGCTTTACACCGAAATGACATCCAGAGCATGGCCGGGTCAACTGAACACCCCCTCCCATGTCCCTCCTAGTTACGCCCTGGTCTCGGTCTCCCCCCCCCCACCCACACACACTTTACAAGGCGAAAAAAAACATTTCTTCGTGCATGCATTCCCCATTCGCTGACAGGAGCTTGAGTCAACGGCCAAGGAACGTCCTAATCCGCCGTCAGCTGCGTCTGGGAGAACGGCCTGCAGGGTCCATACACAAACATTGTTAGTGATTGTAAAATTGTGTTTTAAATTTGTTTTTTTCTTTTTCTTCTTATTTCTTCATTTTTCTTCGTTTCTCTTCGTTTATCTCCATCTCACAAATAAGACAGACGGCAATTCTATTTGTTTTGTAAATGTAGTCTGTAATGTCAACATGACCCCCGACCAGCAAACACCTCTCACCATTTTTTATGAATCAAACAACTAAGAATGAAAGCATTACATAATTATTCTCAAAATACCCCCCACACACACACACACACACACACCTTCGGTTCGTAGAGATTTTCGAGTCTTCGCTCGCAATTTACTTTCTGATTTTTTAAATTTTTGTTTCGTTTTTCCATACTAGTTATATATTTTATTTCGTTAATGTTTCGGAATAGGTTTTTTAAAATTCTTATCTCTTGTGTATTTGTTCTATTTGCTTGTTTATATCACGATAAAAGTACGGTATTTAGAGAATAACATTTTAATTGTAATGTCTGGCATTGACTCTGTGGTCCTTCACCGGTCGTTACCATGTAACAGTGTTGATTTTTTAGATTCAGCTTATATTTCAGATTAGACCAGCACTATAAATTTCTACATTAATTTGAATAAATCTATTCATCAATCTATTTTATTGTTTTAACCTTTATACTTGCTAGTATGGTATGAGCTTGGTAAGCTTATTTTAACAACGAAATATATATGCACATTTTTAAAAAAAAAAAAAGTTTTCTCAGTGGTTAACGACGTGACTACCAACTATGGCACTATAATAGAAACGATTCAAAAACTATAATAAAAAAATTAGCAAGTCAATCATTTCTCCTCTTAAATTAAGCTGTGGCGACAATTGAATTTCACTTATACAAAATTCACTCACTTAACCATAAAGCAATCTGATTTATTTTAAAATCAGTATATAAGTCCCTAGATTATAATAAGAATGCAAAGATGCTGTCTCGTCTTAATTACATTAAAGTCATTTGTCCAGTAATCATACACTAAAATTTATTTTCACAATGTTGACATCGAAATTTAAAATAAAACAGTCGATTTTAGTTGTGCTTTTTTTTCCCCCCAATACATGTTTCTAGGAATTAATAACACTGGTACGGTCATGAACATTGCATCGTATTTAAACTCTAGAATTGAGATAAAAATCTCAAAATAGTTAATTAACCGTTCAATTGAAAATATTTGTAATTTATGACAACAATACCTTTGATATGAAAAATTACATAAGTTAAAATATAAGCAGATATTAATTTAATTTTATAGTTTATACATTTGTTGATTTCCTTATGAAAGAAAATCCGGATAATTGTTGTTTTTTTAGCATCCGAGCGTATTCAAATTGATTCGTTTTATAATCCTTTACATTAACTTCACTTTCAATTTTTAAAAAAAAAACGGCTAACTGACCAACTTTCCGTTAACCTGCAGAGCGGAAACTTGGCTAATAGACTCTAAGTTTTCCAAATTTTTTGACGTTGATTAACTAAAAATCCCGAAAACTGCTCTAAATGAGTTTCTTAAAAAATATAGTGCGTTTGGTGCGTTCTATTTACTTTGGTTTTTTCAATAAATGTTTGGTGAACTAAATCTGCAGGTGGTTCATAAGTATATTAATATAGTTCAGGGACGTAAAGACAATGTGCTGTATCGAGCCATGATTGGGGGTGCACTAAGTGGGATTCTTATTAAGTGAGTTACTTGTATGAATGATTTTTCAATTTTCAGCCCTGCATATACTCCCCCCCCCCCCCACGTTGTTCGATATTACATTTTATCAAGGATTTATAAGAAAAACTTAGTTTTTAAGGGTTGTTTAATATAGCCTTATATTACCTCAACTCATTCTTGTATATATGCATTTATATATATATATATATATATATATACATGTGTGTGTGTATATATCAAGCGTAACAGCCATTTTAATCCAAAGACGCCTCCGCTGGCGTGGGCACGTCAAGCGAATGCAACCTGGTCGCATACCTAAGGAAGTGTTGTACGGCGAGCTGGCGACATGGAAAAGGTCAGTTGGACGGCCTCGTCTCAGATACTTAGACATATGCAAAAGAGACATGAACAACATCAACATCTCAAATTGGGAGGACCTGGCGGAGGATCGATCCACATTGCGGGGCATCGTGAAGGCAGGATCACTACGTGCCGAGGAGCTCTACAGGGCAGAAGCAGCTGTAAAGAGAGCGCAGAGAAAGGCCAGAAAACACTGCTCCACCGCATTCGTTGTGTGGGACATGCAAAAGAGACTGCCACTCGAGGATCGGTCTCACTAGCCACACCAAGAGCTGCAATCAGAAAAGATAAATCTATCGTCTCTCGTAGACGGAAAGAGTCCATAGATATATATCAAACATGTTAGGTTTTCTCCATTCTAAACCATTTTTTTAAAAATAGCAAATCAATTTAATTTAGGTTACGTCCTTCGAGATTATTTGAATAGCTGTTAACCGTCTCAAGGCGTTTTGAAATATTGAAAAAGAGCTAAATTCTTTTTAAAAATGAAGAAAAAAACAAACATAATATACATATGTTATTCCACTAATTTGAACTAAATACAAACATCAACACTTTAATTATACGTTTGATTTAAAATAACAAAAACTCGGCCATAACTTGGAAAACAAATTTATGTAGAGTTTTTTTTTTATGATTGACTTCTCTTTCCAGGCATTTCCATTTGAATTTTTTTTTTGCGCTGATACACATGACGCTCTTGATCGGTCGATTCCCCACATGTCCGGGCAGTCCTGAAAGGTGACTTAAGTTGATGCCCACACAGCCACTGCTCCGGTATGCTCCATCGAGAGGGAGGCGGTGATGAGTAAACCAGTGATGGGGTAATAAGAGAAGAGGATTTTAAAAAATCAAAAAAATCTACTCCTTTGCTTACCCTAACCACCGGTCCCAACTGCTGGGTTTTGGGTTGAAAAGAGGCTAGGTGTTGGGGCCGGGCATGTTGTCAGTAGCACCGTGATCAACGGACGGCTATCTTCAGTCGTTAATTTTTTTTAATTTTATTTTGTTTAGTTTTATGCCTGGATGAAATGATTGGTCCCTATACCAGGGACTTTCTTAGTATTGGCTGTACAACACTTCTTTTATGGATACTTTACAGATTAAAATGTATATCCTTCTTTTTAGTATGCTTTAAATCGTCTTATAAAAAATATTCTTTAAAAAAAAATCCTTTGTCATCCTTTACCTGTTTCTTTATCATAATTTATAATTACTTTATTATTATTATTAAATATGATTTTATTGATAATTTCACGCCCATCAGAAAAAAAATTGCTCTAGTCTTAATCTCGAACCCAAAATTTCCCTTCGGCGTCATTGAACCCCTCATAAAAATAATAATAATAGGAATCTGATTTTTTTTTTTTTTTTTAAAACATGTTTTCTGCTGTAATTTAGAATTTGCACAAACTCTCATCTATAACCATTTGATCTATGCGTACTATTTGAAATTATAGCTGCTTATAATTGAAGTGGGGGTGCAGGGTGATTTGATTTGTGTGTAGGGTGGATCAAGTAGTGGATGGTTATGTATGGATAGGTTTTAAGTGTGAGGGTACAGCCAGGGTGCCATCTTCAGAGGGTTTCGTATTCGTCACTTTTCAAAAACTTTTTTGAGTTAATATATATATATATATATATATATATATATATATATATATATTTATAATTATAAAGATATATATAATAATAGAACGCTATTGAATAGTTATTAGTATCTTTATCGCTTGGACACGGAAAATGTTTTGAAACCAAAAGGGGTGTGCAGAACTGTAAAAAAAAAAAAGGTTAAGAACCTCTGAGCCTGATGGCTATGGGGGTGTATTTAAGAGGATTGGCACTTTGGTGTGGGTGTGGTTTAAAGAGGAAATATTATTTTACATCCTTTTCTATATTAGATACCAGAATCGACAAGCAATTATTTTACGAAATAAATATTTATCCAGTGGCATCACCATAAGATCATTGCAAAACATGTTTATAATATCTCTTCGAATGATAATGAAAGGCACGCTCCTGATCGAAAGGATTCTTGGATTTTCCAAGTGAAGACAGCTTGAACGATGTCCATCCCCGCTCCCCTCCATTTTAATATTGATTTTGTTTAAAATCAGAGTCTTGCCATTTTTTTGGGCACTTCTGTATAGGCTAAAACTCTCAACACCTAACAACAACTTTTATTTATTCAAACAATCGGATTTTTTTTTTCTTCTTGCAAATCTCAGCTGTCTTTTCAGCCTTCATGAACTCTCATCGCAGCTGTATCTTTAAAAATAATCGTTTATCAAAATATTAGAATGTTCACAAGAAAGCAATCGATTTTTATCTTTTTTTTCTCTATGTTACCACGTTTATTCCAATGTCCATGCTCGCCTAGTTTCTTATTATTTCAAAGGTTCGCCCAGTGTTGCGCAACAACCTAATTGCTACTTGTTAGTTTAAGAAACAAGTAAATGTATTTGTATATTATCTGGGTGGTCCGGTGGTCTGAATTGGGTCAATCCAATAAAAGCTGGGTGCCTGGGGTTTCATTGAAGCAAATACATCACCAGCGACCCGTGTGGATGGCACTTGTTTCCCTTGGATGGCAGCTTATGTAAGAGAGGGACATTCTGAATTCAAACCCTGAGATGGAGTCCCGTAGGCAGTATGACATCGACACAAACAAACAATTCTGAAAAACTCTTGCGACGCAGAACGCATAAAGAGCACAAAAGACACGCTTCTGACCATCTACTGCAGTCTTGTCATTGGATCCAATAGGCAAAGACGAGAGAGTTACGCTGACGAATTGAGCAACTCTCACTCACTTTAAAAAGGATACATCTCAATTCAAGGCTATTACTCAAGTTTTGGATATCTTCGCGTGCGAATGACGAACAATAATACATGGAGGGTAGAGAATATGCTCGGTTGATGCACTTTCTATGACTACTTTTTCTTCTTTTTTTTTTGAGGGTTCCAACACCATCCCTTTAAATAAGCCGGCAGCTTTCTCGGGAAAATGGTAATAAGAGGAAGAGACTACAATCAGGTTAGAACATTGAAATGACGAAACAATTCCATTCCCATGAAAACGAGAGATTGGCTTGATTTAATAGACACACAACATATTTGGACACTAACCAGAATTATTAGAAGCCTTACGAGATTTTACCTTGTGTGTGTGTGTTTTAATACGTGTACCTTTCGAAGATGCGGCGGCCTATGTATAAGGATTAAATCAGAAAAATACAGTTGTGTATTTAACCGGTGAAGTCAAATATCATAGCAAAATATCGGCGAGACAAGACTAAGTGTTTGTCGCTAAAATTAGACCTACACATAAGCCATAACACTCTTTAAAGGTTTATATTAGTTGACTACTTGTATCGCTTGGATTCCGCTTTTCTTCACACTGTTTAGACACTTCACTATGTGTGGCCCACTTAAACTAGAACTTTTTTTTTTTCGCACATCCATAGCTCAGATACTTTGTCTGAATGGCTGAGGTTTGTGGAGTAATTTTTTTAAGTAGGAAACCGCCACTTGGAATAGGTTGTCGGATCAGTCATTTCTGTTAGGTAGTCATGTTCAACAAATATGAATGTCGTAGTTTTGATTCCCATTCTGAAATTGTTTTGATTGACTTTTTAATATTATTTTATAACGTATTTAAAATAAAATCCAAATCTCCAGAAACTTAATATTATATTTTGAAAATATGCTACTTTTAGAGCAGTTGTTTCAGTGGCGTAGATAGGATTAGTGCCCCCCAGGGCTGTGCAAGGTTATCAAACTCTTTCCACGAATAACTCTGCGGTGGTCGAAAATGCCATCCGTCCAAATCAAGAACATTTGACAGGTGTGGACCGCTCTATGAAATTCTTTAATACGCAAATGAGTGGTTCTCAACCTCTGCACCAAGTGCACTTCTCAGGGGCTCCGCGGCTGCTCCAGGAAACTTCTAAACACTTATAACTTTTAAAAAGCAGTATGGGCCCTTTGGAATTGATTCTAAAAAAGCGCCCAGCGAGTCGAAACATTTTAGGAAACCACTGCTTTAGATAAATATCCGCACCCCACAAAAATGAAACCAAACCTTCTTTTCATATAATTTTTTTTTTTTTAAATTAGTTATTCATGGTTGTGGCATATAAAATAATTAAGCCCAGACAACCAATTTAATTCAGAATTATTTTGTCATAATTTGTTTGAAAATTACTTGATGATTCAAGTGTGTCGTATGCAGGTCTTTAATTAATTTAACCGGATCATAATCTGTCAAGGCGTCATTTGTGTACAGAAATAAATTGTCTTCCGTACACTTATGTTGGAGTTAATTTTGTTTGACTTTTGTTTTGTGACAGGTCGTTGGGTCAACATTAGTTAAATGAAATTTTATTGGTTGATTTTTATATTTGATGAACATTTGTTGCATGCCCATTAATTGATGACCATTTGTTGGAAGTCCCCTTGTTTGATGACCATTTTTTGGTAACTATTTGTTGGATCACCATTTGTTTGATACCATTTGTTGGATGACGCCTTGATTGATGACCATTTGTTGGATGATCATTTGTTGATGGTCATTTGTTGGATGATCATTTGGTGATGATCATTTGTTTGATTACTATTTTATAAGTATTTTTGCAAAGAAGGGGGGGAGTGGTCACAGCTTCCACCGACGCTAACATCATGAATAGGCAACACGACAATTACCATATATATATATATATATATATATATATATATATATATATATATATATATATAGGCCTATATTATATATCATTTAATCAGGAAACGAGAGTTGAGTAGCCAAATTGAGATCTCGCCCCGGGCGGAACGTTTCGCTTGGAAGAATCAGTTTTTGCCCAATTAATTTTTAGAAACTTATGTTAATGTTCCCATGATAACGTGAGATACCGACTGAGCTGTGCTAAAAATTGATTCAAAATTGAATGCTGGACTATTTGAAACTCGCCAAAAATGATTAAGTCATTGAGCTATCGCAGAGAATCCTTTCTTTTCTTTTCTCGCCCCCTTGACTTTTCGTAGCTTGCAGACACAGGACCGTAATACGTATGACGTATAAACGGAAATAGTTTGGCTTTGACTTCTGCACTATTTCGAGAGATCAGAGATCCTATCAAGTACCCAGCCAGGGCTTGAGAAGGTTCATGTCGTAGTAAGAGATTATGAAAACGTTTCCCGTCACTTGAGTTTATTTGAGTTCATTGCTCCAGTGTCACTTCAATAATATGTTGACTCCGACCAGAGAAATGGGCTTAAACTTTACATTGTACATATTTCCAGTGGCGTCGCTAATGTTAGAGCTACCCGGAGAGGTCTAGGTTTTTTTGTCACGCATTTCCGAGGAAAAAAAAACACCTTATCAAATGGCTGAATCAGTCGCACATCAGTGAAAAGAAGGAAAAAAAATGCCGTCCTGGCGAACCTTCTATTCCACCCCTAAACGTCTTCCTACAGCACTGTTTATGTCGTAATGCTGGATTTATTTATCACTATCATTTAATAAACAAAATTATTCTCTAGGTTTGTATCGATGGCTATAACACTTTGTTCATAAGCACGGAAAATACAAATCCCAGAAGTTAGCACTAGTTGGTATTTTTTATGAACTGCGTTACTTGAATGCATGTTTTGTCAAGTAACGTATGTAGAAGGATAGCTCATGTAGAAGGATAGCTCATGTAGAAGGATAGCTCATGTAGAAGGATAGCTCATGTAGAAGGATAGCTCATGTAGAAGGATAGCTCATGTAGAAGGATAGCTCATGTAGAAGGATAGCTCATGTAGAAGGATAGCTCATGTAGAAGGATAGCTCATGTAGAAGGATAGCTCATGTAGAAGGATAGCTCATGTAGAAGGATAGCTCATGTAGAAGGATAGCTCATGTAGAAGGATAGCTCATGTAGAAGGATAGCTCATGTAGAAGGATAGCTCATGTAGAAGGATAGCTCATGTAGAAGGATAGCTCATGTAGAAGGATAGCTCATGTAGAAGGATAGCTCATGTAGAAGGATAGCTCATGTAGAAGGATAGCTCATGTAGAAGGATAGCTCATGTAGAAGGATAGCTCATGTAGAAGGATAGCTCATGTAGAAGGATAGCTCATGTAGAAGGATAGCTCATGTAGAAGGATAGCTCATGTAGAAGGATAGCTCATGTAGAAGGATAGCTCATGTAGAAGGATAGCTCATGTAGAAGGATAGCTCATGTAGAAGGATAGCTCATGTAGAAGGATAGCTCATGTAGAAGGATAGCTCATGTAGAAGGATAGCTCATGTAGAAGGATAGCTCATGTAGAAGGATAGCTCATGCATTGGCGAAGTCATTTTTGTTTTGGCGGTTTATTTGTAGTTGAAAACGAAACAAATTTGAAGCCGAAAAAGATTAAGGATCTAATTGAAATATATGTTTTCTCCAATAGATCCCCTGTCCAATATATACCCTTTCTTGTCTCCCCCTTTTCCAATCTCTCCCAGTTCCAATCTTTCTCTCTTTTCCAATCTCTCCCTTTCCAATATCTCCCTTGTTACTCTCTCTTATTTTTTTTCTATTCTCTCCTTTTCACCACTTTCCCTTCCAAGTAATTCACCTTTCCAAGATCTCCCTTTCCATCCGCGTCTCCCTTCCCCTCTCTCCCTTTAACTTATTCACTTTTCCAACTTCTCCCTGTTTACCGACCCCATTTCCAATCCCCAATCTTTTACTTGCAATCACCAATATCTTGTGCTGAGCTATTTACATATCTTGATACCCGTAAAGGACTCGTGCTATTCGTTCGTGCCATAAATGCCTTCTATTCCTGGGTTGTCCAGATATAGCCGCTCTTCAATAAACTTTAAGCCTACAGATCAATAGATGTCCTGTTTTTTAGTCCTTAAGCTTGTCATTGTTTATAAAGAAAAACCTTTTTTTTTTTAATTTTGTAATTTCTTAACTTAAATAATAATTTTTTTTTTTTTTTTTTAATTAAATATCCGACCGTAAGACATTCGTGTTCACTGGCTGGGTTTGTTAATCTACATCGCCAACCTCCCTATGCTTTACGTGACTTGGTTAAGGGCATTGTTTTTTTTTTCAGAGCTAGAGTTTACAGCCCTTCTTGGCGCCTCCTTTCATAGTAAGATTTCAAATTCAGGAGGGTTTCATCCATACCTCACACGTTTTTTTTTCTTTCGAATTGCACCGGAACCACCACGCCATCACTGACCTGTGATAAGATTTATGTCAAGGTCAAGTCAAAATGGTCCAAAGGTGTGAATGATTAATATGGTTACCAACAGTTGTGCGCAAACATAATAATTATTTACAGGTAAAATTAGCCTCTGTGTAATTCGATTTCCTTTAAAAACAATTGTGTAATATGTTTATTTGATTCATCATATTTCATAATCCAAAGCTTCGTACCCGTGTGACGTGGCAAAACGCTTGTGTGGCGCAAGGTGATGCCAAGTGTGCCGCATCACGCTTGAGTGACGCAAGAGGATGCAAGGTGTGATGCGTAGGTGCGTAAATATTATAAGCATATAAATATATATACATTATGTGGTAAAACCGAGTTGTTGCTAATAGTAATGACACAATCTCAATCGCTTGCTTCTATTAATACTATTACTATACTATGATTAGAAAACAAATGTGGTTCAGCCTACGAATTATAAATATATATATAAGAACTAGCGAGTAACCGGCATGCGTTGCAATGCCACTCATCGAAATAAAGTATCTTTGTTTTAATAATTTTTTTGTAAGTTCTTCTAATAACCACCTTTTTTTAACCGTCTGGTGCGTATTCGAATTAATTAGAAGATTTTAAGAAGTGTCAGCAGACCACACGCAGCTGTCCGTGTGGGAAGCATGGATTTTCCAAATTTAGTCCCAAAACTTATAGCGATTGATCCCCCCCATGCAATAGCTATGTTTGAAATTATATTTATATGGCTCATTTATTACATATAAACAAATTTTGGGCCCCCGGCCCCAAAAGTAATATTGTGAAATATTTGTACTAAATCAGAAACCTATTTATTAAGTCACATATACAAAATGAAATGTCACAGTTTATATTTAATGTAATTCCACACACTTATGCAATAGCTCTGCTTGACGTTATATTTACATAGATCATATAAGGAAAAAAAAAGAATTTAAGGCCCCCGGCCCAAAGAGGAATATTGTAAAATATTTGCACTTCTTTAGAAACCTAATGCGGGCCTGCACACAACAACTCACTGAAAGTGTATCGCATTCAGATGAATAGTATAGGAACTCATACGGAAATTATATTTAAATAGCTCATATTAGAAAGAAAAACTACTATAGGGCCCCGGTCCAAAACTGGTAATTCTTTGTAAAATGAATGGGCTTTGATATTCATGGATATACTTTTGTAAATGTACTTACGTTGTGTTAACGTCATTGATTTTCTTAATTCGTAAAATGAGAATATAGCATCTATTTTTCACAACAGTAATATCATTGGATTTAAAGATATAAAATTGTACACACCCTAGTTCCTAACCCCCATGTATATGTACCTAAGAAGGCAAATTATTTGTCAAATTCATTTTGAGACGTATAGTGTGCTGCCATGTGCAAATTAAACTATTGAATTACAACTTCCCCCTCCCCCAAACAGAGTTTTAAAGAAATTAATAAAATCATCCACGGGATTGTAATCCACTTACTTACGCAAAAAAATATTTTTTGCATTTCAAATGCTTTGTTCTTATTTAAATGAGTGATAAGTGCATTAGTGGATGCTATTTGGATATGTAGTTTCGCTGCACTGATTGCATTAAACGGCATTTTCGTATTAAAAGTATATTTAAAGGTTAGTTTTTTTTTTGTTGTTTTTTTTACTAATTTATAAATTTCATAAATGTATATTTTTGGAAAGAATAAAAGTAAAAATTTATTAAACGTTAAAAATAAAAAGCAAAAATTGTATTTCATTTTTTAAATTGTAGCAATTTAAAAAGCAATCTATTATATTTATTAATTTTACTTTTAGGAAGGGGGAAATACATCATCAATTTTAATAGGCGCGGTTATTAAATCAGATAAATGTTTGCATTGAATAAATAGACAGTTTGAGTTCTGACGTCATTTGAGTTATTATTTATAACAAATTAGTTTTACTTTTATTACGCAATATTTGGAACGTACTTAAAAAATGCACTAAAATCAACCGATGTTTTGGTTTCCCAGATAAATGTGATTACAGTGTAATTCTTTGATTATAATTTGTTTTACGAATTTTCATAACTTTCAACCACATATCAAATGTTTAAAATAGTTCCTTAGTTGTTACTCCAAATTAATTTGTAATTTATATTATTAATACTTAAAATTTTATTAAAATTAAAGCGAATATACAATATATTTTTCGCATTACCATTGATTCGAGTTCCTTAAAATAATAGAAGAAAACTATGATTGTTTTAAAAAATGGGAACGTATTTAAATCGTATCGGTTCTTTGTGAGTTACGGTCAGCATAGATCATTCTTATATAATAGATGTATTACTACATCATTGCTATTCAAAATCACAACACATTTACAAAGCTATATCCGATTCTAAAATACGTCACAAAATTCAAGCTTATTTATAAAAACAACAAAAATACTCTTTACACTAAACATGCAAAAGCATGTTTTCTCTGCTCTTGCTACAAATTGATGTCTGTTGGCATTTTTTCAAGGGCGGTTGAGTTGATAAATCCGATTCAAATTATTTTGATAAAGTTTGTTAAAGAAAACAAAACGAATTTAAGGACATCGGCCCATGCGAAATATTGTAAAATGTTGTTCTAATTTAGAAACATTTGCGGGAGCGCGCATATCAATTCACCAAAGTTTTTATCGCAATCGGATGAATGGTATAGGAATGCATACGATAATTATATAGATAATATAAGGGTGGAAAACGAATTAAGGCCCCCGGCCACAAACGGAATATTGTAGAATTGTTGTATTACTTCAGAAACCTACTTATTATATCACAAAATTAAAAAAAAGAGAAACATATTACTGAAGTTGTATCGCATTCAGATAAATGGTATAGGAGTGCATACGGATATTATTTTTTACAAAGCTCATATAAGAAAAATAACGATTTTGGGGCCAACGGCCAAAAACGGATTATTTTAAAAGTGTTGTAATTACTTCAGAAACCTAATTATTATGTGACACACAAAATTTAATGTCGCTATTTGTATTTGATTAAAAATCTATCCATCCACACATTAGCTCTGTTTGAAATTTTATTTGTATAGCTTATATAAGAAAAATAGAACATAGGGCCCCTGGCTCAAAACAGAATATTTTAAAAGGTTGTAATAATTTGGAAAAGCTTTGCGGACGTGGGTAAAACATTTTACTAAAGTTTTATCGCTTTCAGATAAATGATATAGGAGCGCATACATAAATTATTTTGTACAAAGCTCGTATAAGAAAAAAAAAGAATTTGGGACCAACGGCTGAAAACGGAATATTTTAAAAGTATTGTAATTACTCTTTAACATGCGCGACCTTATGGACAACCTTTCAACAAAGTTTTGTTGCAATCGCATGAATGGTGTAGGAGCGCATACGGTTTGAAATTATATTTATATAGCTCATATTGGAAAAATAGAACATGGGGCCCCTGGCTCAAAACAGAATATTTTAAACGGTTGTAATAATTGTAAAAGCTTTGCGGGCGTGGGAGAAACATCTAACTAAAGTTTTATCGCATTCAGATGAATGGTATAGGAGTGCATACCAAAATTATTTTTTACACAGCTCATATAAGAAAAAAAAAGAAGTTGGGGCAAACGGCTGAAAACGGAATATTTTAAAAGTATTGTAATTACTTATTAACATGCGCGACTTTATGGAAAACCTTTCAAAAAAGTTTTGTTGCAGTTAAATGCCCAGGTAGGTGGCCAGCAACTCACCAAAGGTTTGTTGCAATCGCATGAATGGCGTAGGAGCGCATAAGGTTTATAACTATATTTATATAGCTCATATAAGAAAAAACGAACACGGGGCCCCTGGCTCAAAACGGAATATTTTAAAACGGTTATAATTATTTCCAAACCTTTGTGGGCGTGCTTGCAGCATTTTACCAAAGATTTAGCGCATTCAGACGAATGGTGTAGGAGCGCAGACGGAAATATTTTTTACAAAGCTCGTATAAGAAAAAAAACGAATGAAGGGCCAACGGCCGAAAACGAAATAATTGAAAAGTTTTTTAATGACGCAGTTAAATGCCCAGGTAGGTGGCCAACAAATCACCAAGGGTTTGTTGCAATCGCATGAATGGTGTGGGAGCGCATACGAGACAAACAGACAGACATACATACATACATACAGACATACATTCATTTTTATATATATAGATGAGTATGATGACATAACGCCAACGAGCCGATAATATTTTGATACCTTCGGACTCTTAAAAACAATCATAGTTATTTTCTATTATATTACGGAAATTGAATAAATTTACATGCGCAAAAAAAAAATATATTTCCGCTCTTATTTTAGAAAAGTTTAAGTCTTATTATTATAAATTACAAATATGTTTAAAGTAACAACTAAGGAACTATCTTAAGCATTTTATATGTGTTTGAAAGTTATGAAAAACAAATTAATTAAAATAATATAGGTCAGAGAATTACACAGCAATCACATTTATTGGGAAAACTTATAATCCAGACGTTATTATTGCGTTCTTTAGTGCGTTGTCACTAATGCAAAATTAAATTTAAATTAATTAGTTCTAAATAATCACGCAAATGAAGTCATAGTGTGAATCGCCTATTTAGCCAAAGCTAAAAGTTCTCTGATTTAATAAAAGAGCGTGACAAAACTGATAATATATATTCCCCTTCTTAAAAGTAAAATTAATAAAAAGAATTGATTGCTTTTAAAATTGCTACACTTAAATACACATTTAGTTTTGCATTTTTAACATTTAATACGTTTTTACTTTTTACTCATTCCAAAAAAAACATATTTTAGGAAAATTTTAAAGTAGTAAAATATCTACATTTAAAAATAATTTTAATAAGAATATGCCGTTTAATTCAATTGCTGCAGCAACGCTACGTAGCAAAATAGCATTTTTAATTCACTTATCACTCATCGTAATAAGTACAAAGCATATTGTAACAGATCATATATTTAATATGTAATATTTTTCTATCTTTGTTTCGGAACATTACATTTTTGTTTGTTAAAAACAGGAAGTAGAATGAATGGTGGGAATGAGGAAGAAGATAGAAGAAGATTGTCAAGTATGTATTACTGAGATGTAGCAATGATTCTGTTAATTCATCTTATAACATCGTGTGGAGAATCTTATGAATTTTGTTTATATGAAGGAGTATGTGTATTGTCTTTCTTCATTACATTTTGATTGTAAAGAACGTCAAGGTGATAAATAAATATTGTGGTGATGCCTAATTATTTCTTCCTCATGTTATTGAAGAGATGAGAATGACTAATTAGAAGACAGGCGGACATATATTATTAATTCTTCAAGTAACATCTACATCTAAAATAAAAGAAATTGATGTTACACATATTAAATGTAATAAAATTCGTATTGCTTAAGTAAAGGAGTTACAATCCCGTAGATTATTTGTTTTAAAACTCTGTGTGTATGTGTATGGGGGGGGGGAAGATACGATAAATTTTGCCCAAATGCAGCACAAGAAAAGGTTCAGATTAACTTTGTTAAATAATTAACCTTCTTTTATACCTATGTATCGGGTTTAGCAAATTGAGTTTATACATTTTTACTTGGATGTCAATATCTTTCAACCCAAGTACATTATAGTTGTAAAATTGTTGTAAACACATACGCAACTATTTTTGAATTATTACCCACATTTTACAATAATCCGTTTTGGGACCGGAGCTAAATATAATTCCCTTATGCGTTCCTATACCATTCAACTTATTGGGATAAAACTTTGGTACGGTATTAACTTATCCATTTTGAAATTTTCCTTTTGGGACCTGGGGCCCTAAATATTTTTTTTTATATGAGCTATACAAATATAATTTCAATCAGTGCTAGTTTAATTTTAAAACAGAAATAAGTGCACACATATTACATAAATTATACACATATGAAGAATAACGAGTATACTCTCTAATAATATTAAATACTATGTTACGATTGGCTCTCCTGTCCTCTGAAGCAGTTCAGGTATCGCTGGTCACTGCGAACTGCGACGTAATAGGTGGAGACTCTACACACTGAAACTGTGGGGTAGCCATGGCCTGGGCTACTGGCGGAGTCTATTTTTAGCTTCCTTAAGGCTAATCTTTACTTGCTTACTTTAGTCTGACCACCAACCGACTGACTCCAACTAACTCGACTCAACTCAACTAGTCTGACTGGTATATACTAGACCAAACTCAACTGTATTCTGGATGTATATTAAGCTCAACTGTACTGAGCTATACTCAATTATACTAAAACTGATACTGGCTAGCCAATTACGGATAAACAAACTTCATCACAATAATTATAGCTAGCCAGGCTCTGCTGTCAAACTACACGTGAAAGAGGGCGGATAACGTGGTGCGCTCCCTTTTATATCGTATAGGTTAGTGTCGCACCCCGCATTATCGTATGCATGGAGTGAGACGCTTTGACCAGAACGCGCATTGTGTAAGCTGGGTCACGGTGACCAGGTTAATTTCCATTGTTTATTGTAATGAATGTTAGGCCCAGCCTAATTGAGCAATATCATGTGGGGTAAGGAGGGAGAGAGTGTGAGCCAGTGGGTCTCAAAAAGGTGAGGACCAGCGGGTCTCAAAAGTGTTAAATAAATTCAGTGGCGTAGCTAAGGTAAGCGGGCTTGCTGACTTCACAAGGTGAGACCATCTGAGGGGGAACACCAAATTGAAAACCTATATATTTAAAGAGCAGACACACTGCTCCGTAAAACAAAATTTCATAAAGTGATAACCAATCACATGTAAATTTTCCACTCATGTAACCAATCAACATTCTTGTTTTATTTTAACTTCAAAGTTGATGCGTCAGAATTGAGAAGATCATAAAACTGTGTCAGAAAATAACATTTTGACCACGATTCAAGGTTGATTGAAGTGTTCGGTAACTTTCGTAAGCAACAGAATTTTATATTTTGTCTAAATTCGGAAAATAAAGCTTTCTATTAATACCAAATACGATGTGTTTGGGTGATTCTAAAATAATATCTTTTAATAATTCATTTTAAATTTTAATTTTTTTAAGAGGTTTGAAATCGAATATATCTAAACCTACAAATACTCAAAAATTCAATTCTTCACCGATTCGTCAGTAGAACCGACCCTTAACATTAGAGCACTATTGTCATAAAGCAAACGGTCTTTTACATGTTGTGTCTGTGATTTCATGTTTATCTGTTACCTTTAATTTTGGAATGATCTACTTGAAGAACTTAACCTTACACAGCTGTATCCGCAGACTAAATTCTTGCTCTTGACAAATTGGTGACTAAACAAGAGCCATTAATTCAGATTGTGTAAGAGTCTACTATCAGCAAGTACGGAAGAGTTATTGGTGTCCGCTTCAAAATTAACCTATTTCAATGATGAGTTATCAGAACATGACCTCTTTAAAGAAATACCAAGGCTTAGAAGACATCTACTGGCAGCTGATGTTGAATTTCACAAAGTCATGGAATCGTCAGTATTTGATGTTTTAAAATTAATAGCGTAATGGGGCTTCCTAGAACCTCATCCAATACTCTCACTAAAAATTCATTTGTTTTTTACAATATGTGTGTCTCTTGCTTCATATGAGCAAAGCTTTTCAAAACTAAGACTTATCAAGTACAATTTTCGATTCACCACGAAACAGTCAGAGCTTTCTGATCTGGCTCTACTATCGATTGAAAGTGATGCGGTAAAGGATATTGACTGGATCAAGTGATTGACAGGTCTGAAGCTTTGAATTAAATTTTAAGTAAAAATAACAATAATTTAACGTTGTTACAATTCTTAAATGCATTTACATCGTAATTCGTTTTTGTTCTTGTCATTGTTAAAATGTGGAATTATTTTAACCACAAGAAATGCATCGTGGATTTTAGGGGGGAGGCGGACGGAACCATGAGTTGACCGTACCGGGAACACCAACTATTGTTAAGCTACTGACTATCTAGCGTTAAATAGTGTTTTTTTAATTATTGATTTGCTGTTCCCATGGAATTATTGGACTACATTGTATTGCGCATGGAAAAAGAAGAACAAACATTTAAAGGGCCAATGTTAGTTGCAAATGAGTCAAGGCTATTTGCAAAAGAACCTATTAAACTTGCAGGTGAATGAAGATTTGAAACCAATTAGCCATTGTTAGTTGCAAATGAAACAAAGTTACTTGTTAATCGGCCAAATTTGGTTGCAAATAATTGAAGGTATGTTGCTAATAAGTTAATTGTAGTTGTTAATGAGGTAGGGTCAGTTGCAAATGAGATAGGGTTAGCCGCATATGAACCTAGGCAAGTTGAAAATAAATGAAGATTTGATACCAATTAACCATTTTTTCTTGCTAAGGACCCCATGGTAGTTGCAAATTAGCCAAGGCTATTTGTAAATGAGACAAGGTTAGCTGCATATGAACCAAACGTTGTTGACAATCTATGCCACTTAGACCAGGTAAGCTGCAAGTTAGTCCAGGTTATTTAGACATGAACCCAGGCTATCTGCACATGATACAAGGCTATTTGGACACGAGCCCGACCTATTTGTACAGGATAGACGCTTCTTATGTTAATTTGAAATTGGAGTACTAGTTTTGCGAATGATTGACCCGGGCCGCATCACTTAAAGAGGCTACAAGTTACGGGGGAACGTAGATTAGGGGTCGAAATCACATGACTTAAATGCAGCGTGTAAGGAAAACCTAGCTTACTTCTAGGCATACATCACATAAATCAGTCCACCTAATAGATATAAAACTTAATTACGTTTATGATTGACTTGGATCCAGCACATACAAAGATCTAGCTGACTTGGGATGAATGAATGAATTTAATAAACTAATGTAGCGTTAAATAAATCATACAAACGATAGAATCCTTTAACAAATTGTTTTCTTTGTGGTGACGTGGGGGTTGGGCGGGGGAATTAATTAAGACATATTATCTACCAACGTTGCACTATTGTGAAATGGAAATTAGTATTGGATGATATGCCTTCCTGTGTTTCACACTCACTTCCGGTTTATCAATTTTAAGTGTCTTATAAAAGACTTGTTGTTTTTTTTCCACTTTGCCTCGAAGGCTTTTACACCCACTTCTGATTTTGACATTAGTCCTATTTATTCTATCGCCAACAAGTAACCAAACATGCTAATTACCAAGCCAAAACACATATACAAATAATAATCACCTATATACAAGTAACATATTTTAATTATTATTAAAAAAGTGAAATAATTTTGGCATTCAAGCAGGAACTCAAAAATGGGACAGGAGAGTTGACTACCAATAATCTAAATATGATAACATTGACCAATAACACAATTATATATTGAATACTGTGCCTTCATTAATTAAATATTAAATGGTGCTCATACTTAACTATATATTCAATTGCGCGCCTTCATTGACTACATATTCAATGGAGCGAAAACTTAACTATACATTATACGCTACGGATACACAAACTATATATGGCATGGTGAGTATGCATTTGACGAAGTGTGATTGCAAGCACACAGCACATTGTCAATGAAAAGCTGCGCTGGCGATCAACTTGGAAATGACGCCCCACCCACCCTGTTTCGTTATAAATGATATAATACACATCATGCATTGCCGTTTTATAAACATTTGACTGTGGATCTTTGTTTTTGTACCTCCTACAACCCCCGCCCCTTTTTTTTCGCACGGCCCTGAAAACCCAACCGCTCGAATACGCTAGAAGGATTAAATTTTGAACTTAATTATTATTTTCCATTCAAATGTATTCCGCCATTTCCGGTGCTGTCTACAATACTCGTCGAGTAATCATGCACAGCGAATGTCTCGACTGATACATGTAATAATTTCGGAAGCAGCAGCGGCAAGGGTAAGAATCGAATACTTCTGACACGAGACATCCGCACGGACAAAGTAATCGATGTAGTCGATACCCGACGCACCAAGGCGTAAGTGCTCAAGGTGCCGCTTTTAACATTGAACTGACATCCAATAAATTACAATGTTTGCTTTCAATGGTTTCAGGACGAAGATTTGTCAGAGAGCCTAGAGGACATTAGGCTGGTTGTTGCTTTATAACAGTATCGGCAGTGCCAGATTTTAGACCTGAGGGACACCTTAAGGCAGTACTAATGTTGCATCCAACTCACGGGAGTGCGAAATGGGGCGAACACACAATGCGCCGCTTAGGAGTTTAAAATATAGGCCTCCAATGGATTTATGAAGGATGAAGGTTAGAGATCGCAATTTTGGGAGTTGGCCCCCGGGCAGGACTAATTTAGGGAGTGCCCGTTAATTTACAGAAACTATCTCAAAATTTGATCAGCGCACATTTAATGGCATTGTGCTCAGGACTACAAAAATGCTGGGTGGTCGAGCGGTCAAACTTATTAAATCCCAGCCTCGTTGGCGTAGCTGAGGGGGGGGGATGCAGGGGTGTGGATCGCATCGGGGTGTTACCATCTCAGGGGGGTGACACCAAATTGTAAAAGTGCATATTCACAGAGAGCATACTGCTTACTCTAATCAAATTTCATAAAAGGATAACCGATTACACGGAATTTTTCCACGCATGTAACCAATCCAGGTGTGCTTTTTTAAAAATTCAAATGTTGATGCGTCAGAAATGTTGTGACGCTGTCATGAGGTCTGGAAAAACACTATTTCGACCATGATTCAACGCCGATTGTTCTTAGCGGTAAGTGACAGGAAGCTTTATTCATCTAAAATCTGAGAGATAAAGCTTTCCACTGATACCAAATACGATTAAGTCGGACAATTCTATGTACACGAATCGATTGGTTAAAAATTAAAAACATTAAAAAGTCATCTTTTACCCGTTTATAGGGTTTTAAAAAATAATAGTTTAACAAAATTTTCAAATGTCTTGTTATAATATTTTTTTTTTTTAAATGTAAGTTTTGAAACCAAGTATATTGAAACTCAGAAATACTAAAATTAAAATTTCAGTTTTTATGACACTAAATCTATTCACCACTTTGACTTAGTTAAATGGCTCTACTGTTAAAAAAACAACAAAAAAACGTTATTATTCTTTCTTTTTTAAAAAAAAAGCAAATTGTGAAATAATTTCTGTAGCAGGTTTCTAGAAGAAAAAGAGTGCATGCATACCATTTAGCTGAGAATACAACTTATGTGTGGGGTGAGATATGGGGTGAGATATGTAGTGAGATATGGTGTCACATGTGTAGTGAGAAATGGTGTCAAATAAGGAGTGAGATATGGGTATGGATGAGATATGGTGTGAGATATCGAGAGATATATGGAGTGAAAGATGTGGTGAGGAATGGGGTGAGTTAAATAGTGGATGAAATGTAAGGAGTGTTTGCTGTTCATAGTTCAGTTATAGTGCACACCCGTCTTAGTAATAGTTCAGTGATTGTGCACACCAGTCTTAGTAATACTTCAGTGATTGTGCACGCCAATCTTAGTAATAGTTCAGTGATAATGCACACCAGTCTTAGTAACAGTTCATTGATAGTGCACACCAACTCTTAGTAATAGTTCAGAGGGTAATTGCACGCTACTGGTCCCTCTGTCGCTCACCCTAACCCGAACCCTAAATCTATCATAAACAAAGGGAAGTGACTCCCAATAAGGGGACCACAGAAGGACATTAGCCGTTCAGAGATAGTGCCCACCAGTCTTAGTAATAGTTCAGTGACAGTGTACACCAATATTAGTAATAGTTCAGTGATAGTGCACACCAATCTTAGTAATAGTTCAGTGATAGTGCACACCAGTCTTAGTAATAGTTTAGTGATAGTGCACACCAGTCTTAGTAATATTTCAGCTATAGTGCCCACCATTCTTAGTAATAGTTCATTTATAGTGCACACCAATCTTAGTAACAGTTCATTGATAGTGCACACCAATCTTAGTAATAGTTCAGTGATAGTGCACACCAGTCTTAGTAATAGTTCAGAGAAAGTGCACACCAGTCTTAGTAATAGTTCAGTGAGAGTGCCCACCATTCTTAGTAATGGTTCATTTATAGTGCACACCAGTCTTAGTAACAGTTCATTGATAGTGCACACCAATCTTAGTAATAGTTCAGTGACAGTGCACACCAGTCTTAGTAACAGTTCATTGATAGTGCACACCAGTCTTAGTAATAGATCAGTGATAGTGCACACCAGTCTTAGTAATAGTTTAGTGATAATTCACACCAGTCTTAGTAATAGTTCAGTGATAGTTCACACCAGTCTCAGTAATAGTTCAGTGATAGTGCACACCAGTCCTAGTAATAGTTCATTGATAGTGCCCACCAGTCTTAGTAATAGTTCAGTGATAGTGCACACCAGTCTTAGTAACAGTTCATTGATAGTGCACACCAGTCTTAGTAATAGTTCAATGATAGTGCCCACCAGTCTTAGTAATAGTTCAATGATAGTCCACACCAGTCTTAGTAACAGTTCATTGATAGTGCACACCAGTCTTAGTAATAGTTCAATGATAGTGCCCACCAGTCTTAGTAATAGTTCAATGATAGTCCACACCAGTCTTAGTAATAGTTCAGTGATAGTGCCCACCAGTCTTAGTAATAGTTCAATGATAGTCCACACCAGTCTTAGTAATAGTTCAATGATAGTCCACACCAGTCTTAGTGATAGTTTAGTCATGTGCACACAAGTCTTAGTAATAGTTCAATGATAGTCCACACCAGTCTTAGTAATAGTTCAATGATAGTGCCCACCAGTCTTAGTAATAGTTCAATGATAGTCCACACCAGTCTTAGTAATAGTTCAGTGATAGTGCCCACCAGTCTTAGTAATAGTTCAATGATAGTCCACACCAGTCTTAGTAATAGTTCAATGATAGTCCACACCAGTCTTAGTGATAGTTTAGTCATGTGCACACAAGTCTTAGTAATAGTTCAATGATAGTCCACACCAGTCTTAGTAATAGTTCATTGATAGTGCCCACCAGTCTTAGTAATAGTTCAATGATAGTCCACACCAGTCTTAGTAATAGTTCAGTGATAGTGCCCACCAGTCTTAGTAATAGTTCAATGATAGTCCACACCAGTCTTAGTGATAGTTTAGTCATGTGCACACAAGTCTTAGTAATAGGTTTTTTAATAGTACTTGTTAGATAGTACATTTTTTAAAAAAAATAGAAGGATCTTTTGGCAGAATAGGCTTGTGATATATATATGTATATATATATATACATATATATATACATATATATATATATACTGAACAGCTATGAGGAACATATTAAATACAGGCCTATTGTAACTAACAGACATACATACTTACTAATATATATTTACTTATTTATATATATATATATATATATATATATATATATATATATTGATCGGTCATGTAATTACAGTACGTAGTCAATAGATAACTATTTAAAGTTCAATCCATGTGTGTTGACTTTGTGTATACAAGCGTCTCTCTGCATCTTCGCCGATTTTCCATTTCCCGATTGTCACATACCAATTAACCAAAGTACAAATTATCGTAACATTTTGTCTTTTAAATTATTATTTTTTTCATTATTGTTTCATTCTCTAGGGCTGAGATTTACTCTCTTAGAGCCCTGGCTATTACTTTGGCGGCTTGCCCCATCTGTTGGGCGTCACCGTAAATCAATTCTTCGAGGCAGGCTTCTGGGTTACGACCCTCGGCTCCCACACCTCCATCGGGGCAAGCGATCACCAAGTGGGCCACTGTCTCGTCGTCCTGGCCACAAAACCTGCAGCCGGGTTCCTTCTGTCGTCCAGCCTATGGAGGTAACTGCGCGTCGCGCAAGGGCCTGTCCTCATCTGGGAGATGAGATTCTGTTCTCCTCTCCTCAGGGGTCGCTTTTGCTCGGTCTTGGCATTTTCTGGTATAGCTGTCGTCCGGTTTCTCATGCGGCCCATCCGTTAAGCCACTTCTCTCGGAAGTGGTCTTTGAGCCAAGCGTTGACCCCCAGCTGGGTCATTGGCTTATTGGGTTGCGGCTTGGCCGCGCCTTCTTTGGCTAGGAAGTCCGCCCTGTCGTTCTGCGTCACCTCAAAGTGCGAAGCGATGAACTGCAAGATTACTTTGCCAGCTTTTCACTGATGCTACCTACTGTTTCCAGATTAATGTCAACCATTGTGGTCTCCCTAGAGCTCCTTTCCACGTGCTCTAGAGCGGAGCGTGAATCGGTGAAGACCACTACGTCGGGGAAGTTTTTCCTCTTTGCAAGGCGTTGTTAGACCCTCTTCAGAGCAACCAGTATTGCCTCGATCTCCGCATCGAGACTAGTTCTTAATTTTCCGCTGGGGCCAGATAGCTCCTTGGTTGGAGCTATCTCCTTTGGATACTGGATGAGGGCTCCATAGCCACTTCTTTGAAAACATGAGCCGTCTGTAAAGACTTTGACCAGACTGTCCGTGTAGGCGTCGATCGTTTTCTGCGCAGCCTCTGATAGTTCTAGTTGAGAGCTGGCGTTTTTTAGCTTTGGTGGTCGTCTTGTTGAGTCGAATTTCAGGTCGGGTTAGGCTTTCGTGAGGTCCACGCGCAAGGATCACCTTCACTTTTTCCCTGTTTCCGGGTAAGCTAATGTCTCCCTCAAGACGGTGGACCGTATCAATAAAGGATGGTCTCTTTAATCTGGTCTTTTTAATCCATTTATCCTGTAATTGCAAACAGGGTTCCTGCCTGTTCATCCGACGGTATTGCTCCACCGTCGTCAGGACTGCCTTTTCCCTTCTGATTTCCAGTGGTTCGACGTCAGCCATAATTTCCACCGCCGCTGTGGGGGATGTGCGTATCGCTCCGCAAACAAACCTGAGAGCTCGGTTTTGGATGCGATCCAGCCCCTCTTGAGCAGTGCGGCTCACGAAGGCCTGCACTGGTAAGCTATAGTCCATTGCCCATCTCACGCTACTAAGATACAGCAATCTCAGTAGTCTTGCGTCGGCGCCCCAGTTTGTCCTCGCCAGCTTTTTCACAAGGCCTAACTTTTGTGACGTTTTCGCGCATAGCTCGTTTACGTGGTTGTTAAGCTGGAGCTTCTGGTCCAACCTCACTCCCAGATAAACTAGTGTCCGGTCCCATTCCAGCTTTTTTCCATTGTTGTTCAATTCTACTCCAACATGTAGCGCTTTCCTTCCGTTAGTGAACAGTGAGTAAACCGTCTTGTCTGTATTCACGACCATTTTACACTTACTTGCGTAAGCTTCAATTCTGTTTAGGTCGCCCTGAAGCCGGATCTGCAGTGTTTTAACATCCTTACCCGAGCTCCAGATCGCCAAATCGTCTGCGAACATCGCGTTCTCGGACTCTAATTCCTCTTGCAAGTCGTACACATAGGCGAGGGAAAGTGTGCAGCTGAGGGCTGACTCCTGCGGGAGGCCGTCCTCTAGGACAAGCTGATCAGAAACACTTCTTGCCAACCCGCGTGGCAATCGTTCTGTTCCTCAGGAATTCCTCTACCCAATCGGACATGTTACCAGATATTCCCAACTTCTGGAACTTATACATAAGGCCCGTGTACCATACTCGGTCGTACACTCGTTTAAGGTCAAGGAACACGGCAACCGTCTGATTCTTCATCTGGGGCTGGTTAGTCATTGTCTGGACAAGACGGATCACCTGATCCATAGGTTGGCGGCCTTTACGAAACCCACCTTGCGTCGGTGGGAGGCACTTATTTTTCTCTAGAAAGCAGAAGAGTCTTCCATTTACAATTCGTTCTGCTACTTTCCCAACACACGATGTGACCTTTCTCGGTCTGTAGCGGCTGGGGGTTCCTCTTTGTCCCCATACCAGAGACATTTCCCAACAGATTCCACACTTTCCTTACGTCTTGGAGGTCGAGTTTCTCACATGCACTAATCCATTTCGATTTCTTGGCCTTCTGGACAGCCACCCGGACTTCAGCCGTTAGTCGGTTGTAGCGTGCACGAGCAGCAGGCGTTTTCCGTTTCGCGGCTTGTTTCCGAGCTTCAGCTCTTTGTTTAACCAACTCGTTCAGGTCCCTGTTCCAGTAGGGCCTGAACTTTTTCTTCCCGTTCGGCCTGGGGATCATTGTTCGTGCGACCCCCAGAATGGTGCCATTAAACTTCTCGAAGGCAGCATTGATGTCTTTGTCGTCGACATCAAGCAGGCTGAGCTTGGTCTCGGTCTGCTTTACGTACTCACCCCAATTGGCTTTCCGGAATAGCAAGTGTTGCTTTTCACATCGCGCTTTGGTCGTGCCAAGAGCAATCTTAAGGAGGATGGGAAGATGGTCATTCCCAATTTCTTTTATTACCTCAAGACTCTGACTGAGATAAGTGTAAGGTCAGGTCTGTACTCCGTGCTGTGTCCTGTATGGAGTAGAGTGGGCGCACTCTCTTCGTATTGCAACCTTATAAGATTGGTCTCAAGTCAGACCTCTTCTACATGCTTGCCTGACGCGTTCCGCTCTGGATAGCCCCACATGGGCGATTGGGCGTTAAAATCTCCCGCTATGATCGTCTTAGAGAAGACTAACTCCCCCCCGATGGGGAGCGTGATAGGGTTGTGAGGAGTATTGTAGACATTCGTCACGGCAAATGTTTTACCCAATTTAGTCACTCTCAATATGAGAGTGTCAGTGTTCGAATAATTCTTAACTTATACGACCTCCACAGCAAGGTCGTTTCTTACCGCTGTGGTGATACCACGGGATCTACCGCAATTGCAATTGTATAGCGAGTAACCAGTGATGTGAAACGGCTTACCATGCAGTAAGGTTTCTTGGAACAGAGCCAAGTCCACGTCCCGTTCGTGGAGCAGTTTGGTTACTTCATGGGATTTGTGCCGGATACCACACAAATTTACCTGTAGCACTACAAGGTTTTGTTCAAGGTGGCCCTTTACACCTGTCCGTTTGTGAACAGTAGCTTTTTGGCCTTGAGCAGGCCTGTCACTCGTCACCTTCTCAAGGGGGGACCGCTTCCCCCTGCAGTCTTCCGCGGTGAGGGGATGCTGACAAGGCACCGCAACAGTAACCCTACTCCGTACAGCCCTGCCTCCCGACAGCGTTGCCGAAAGGTTTATAAAGGTTGACCCGACCTGCTTTAAAGATTTAGTTGTAATAGCCATGAGATTGTGGGTTGGGCACATTTCTTCCTTTCCTAGAGGGTGGCTTTGCGTCACCACCCACTTTGCCCAGGGAATCATTCGGTCGGAGACGTGACCAGTGAGCTCGAGTTTTTTTTACTTCGGGTGGTCAGGTCCACCGCACTAGTCCAGAGCTCCACGCAGAGGCAAAACTCTTGCACCAGTTTTTTCATTATTAAATGTAACGATGCTTCATTAATAAATTTAACCCAGTATGGATATTTAAAATAAAAAAACATTTTGCAAACTTTCGAAATTATGTGCAATGACAAAACTCAGAAAAAGATGATTACAAGCGATCACGGCCGCGTCTTGCGAAAACTTATGTTTTGCTGAGGGGAGATTACTTCAACAATTTCTTTTCGCTTGAAGAATGTACGATTATCGTCGCTTTTTCTGTGATCAATAGTTGTGCAAATATTTGCTTATGAAAGTTGTTGTTATATTTGCTTGTGGTAACACTTGTTTCGGGTTATATAATATCATGCAAATTAAAATTTTCACAATTAATGAACACATACATTTTGATCTAGAAAAGATGGTCTGAAACTCAAGTCCCGCACACAGTCCACAAAAGCTTTTAACGTTTGGCCCACCATCGTTGATGATAATTATAAAAGCCAATTTTAAAAGCTGACAGAGAAGTGTGTGTTGCGGCCGTCAGAACATTTTGATGCCCCCTTGAAGTCTGTCCTTGGCTTAGTTTGTGATTTTAAATAGTTTTTCTTCATTCAGGATCTCTCAAAATTATTGCTGCACAAGATCCCCATTGATGTACAGCCAACTGGACAGTTTGAAAGCTTTGTCGAAGTATGGACTATTTGAGAGCCTCCCATTTGTCCTGCAAGAGAATGCCAACACATACATCCGTTTTGCAAAATACACTCAAGAATGGCAAGTGTATATTTATAAATATAATCATCGACCTCAGCAGCTATCCCCTGCCCGCGGTGCCAGAGACTATTCCGAGCACGGATATGACAAGCAATCCACCTACGAACTCACAGTGACCCACCCCCTCCCCTAACCGGATGACTAGATGGTCCTAGACGATCTTGTCTGACGAACAACAACAACATATACTGTTTTGCTGAAAGAGGAACACAGAATAGGTACACAAGTTTCAACATAGCATTCCTGTCATGAAACTACTCATGCTTAAATGTCAGTGATGGTGACAGCAACATAACCTTTTCATCTAAATATGGTTTGATAGGATCATGGACAAAATATGGTTGTTAGGGGGCTTTGGATAGCCTGCGTTATACTAGAATGTTGAGCAAAAAAGTTTTTAAGCAATACAAATTAGCTTTATGCGAGCAGAAAATAAAAATCTTTAAAATTTGGGATTTTGACGAGAGCACCTGACTGAAGTTCGAGAAGGTGGAACCCATGTTCCTGGTGCATTGAACAGTTAAATAATATATGAAACCACCATGTCCATGTTGCTGAACAAAAATCTATGTAAAAGAACTTCATTTTCATAATTAGCTTAAAATGTTTCACTTTTAAAGTTTAAAATTGATTTTTCTCAAAAAATTGTTTTTTTCTGTTGTTTTGTAACGTAGTGGTCTAAAATCTCACCTAATATACAAGCTAGAGTAATATAATTTGGTGTGTATCTTCCTTTAACTATTTTGTGGGTAATGAGCTATACAAAAATCAATTTGGTTTATTACTTTAAAAAAAAAAATATTTTCCTAGGATTGTAAATTTTAAGCGTTTTCTGCCGAAAATATATATAATTTACAGTCCCTTTTCAAAAAAAGATGGTGTAAATAACTTTGCGACTTGTACAGGTAAAAGCTATCTTTTATTCTGAATAGTTCCAGACGCTACAGCGGCTATGGCTGCAACTTTTGGTGCATATATAGACTTTAATAGCTATCATGTCTATAATGCTCTTGTCCATCTGGAAGGCGAAAAGAGGAGTTGTTTTGAAAATCTCATTGGGTATTAAGAATTAAGCGCTTTTTTTTGAGGGGATTATTTTCTGTCACATATGAGCTTTAAAAGAATCCTGTCTAGCTAGAAATTTAATTCGAGTGACAGCAGCTTTTAAATTTTGCTGTATAGCAATGACGATGATTTTGGGGAATGGACGTCTGAAATGTTATATTTTTTATATAGCTTAATTACCTAAATTATTAGAAATTTTATTTTGGGCGCTTTTGAAATCACATGACCAAATACATAGATAGAGATTGATTTATGCTTTTAAAAAAGGGAACCAACGCGGAAAAGAAAAAGCCGTGTATGGAACATCGTTTTTGGAAAAGTTGTTTAAATAAATTTAAAAATTACTTTGTTAAGGAAATAAAAATAATTTTATCATGTGTTTAAAACTACATATACCAAATTAACTTATTCAAAATAAAAAACCTTTAATTTTTCAAAATTAAAAGAAATATAAATAACAAACTATAAGACTGTGGATGAATTCTCTTACTCACTCTCTAATTTTCTAGTTGGCATGATTCCTTCATGCCCTAAATAATCCCCAAACACCAGCATAATTATCAAAAGGGATTCATAAATCTGGGATTTAGCTTATCCCAATAAAAGTGGCAAAAGTCTTTGTGATTCTCATCCCTGGATAAATTTAATGCAATTAAAATATAATACTAACTCAATTAAACTGTACAGGAGTAGAATTGTATGAAGTGTGGTTTCTTTTGAATAAATGTAATGCTCTTAATGGCATTATTCTTGAAATTTTTTAGGCAGATCATTGTTTTATCCTCACCAAACTTAACATTTTCTTACAAGCCAAAAGTCGACAACAGTGAAAGAAGGTCCTCGAATGTCTGAAAAATGCCAAAATTAAAGACCGAAAACTTTGACTTAACTATTTCTCACTAAACCAGCTACGATAATCGGACAATCTTTCATGCGAACGAAATTTTTGCAGTTCGCTCCCCTAAGGATAATTACGCTTTCAAAATATATTTTTTTTTTTTAAAATGATCAGTGCAATTCGATCGGACGTAAAACAAGAGGAGGAGTAATAGTCGCTTATCATCAGTTGATAGTAGGAGGAGTAATAGTCGCTTATCATCAGCTGATAGTAAGAGGAATAATAGTCGCTTATCATCAGTTGATAGTAGGAGGAATAATAGTCGCTTATCATCAGCTGATAGTAGGAGGAATAATAATCGCTTATTGTCAGTTGATAGTAGGTTGAGAAATTTTGCAAGCTAGAAGATAACTTTTCTTTTTGTATTATTATATTTTTTTATTTTTTTTGCATCTTGCAATACTGGCTTAGACTTACCTATCAAATTTAAAATTAAGGCTAAAAAGTATCGATTAATTTCAGTTTGGAAAAAACACGTTTAAACTACTTTATATTTTGATCTCTTGAAATTAAACGCAGTTTTTCAAGAATGTTAAAAATTAATACATGAATTTTTTAATTGTATTTAAATAACTTCGATCTAAAGAAACAGTATCGATATTTTCAGAAAAACTCCCCAAATTAGTGTCAGAAGTGTCCAGAGGGCCCATAGTGACCAGAGTGTCCAGTTTAACACAATCGTATTCTCAGATCTTAATTCTTGAATTTTAGGCCACTTAGCCGCTAGTGAGTGCATGGTATGCATAGATTTGAATGATCGTGTAGTTTTCAAACCATGATGGTAAAACTGGTTGTGTCACTGACTAGATGTGATCGTGTAGTTTTCAAACCATGATGGTAAAACTGGTTGTGTCACTGACTAGATGTGATCGTGTAGTTTTCAAACCATGATGGTAAAACTGGTTGTGTCACTGACTAGATGTGATCGTGTAGTTTTCAAACCATGATGGTAAAACTTATTGTGTCACTGACTATATTATGTGATCAATGGGATTCTTATGGTTGTAACGTTTTAAAAGAAAATACTTTAATTTGTATGTAATATAATCATAATCTCAATATGGCAGCCTGGGCCCATGTCCGTTATATAAATACATTGTGTGTCTCAATTGATTTTATATCAGCATACATAAAAAAGATACCGTTACAGATCCGATTGAAGCTAAGGTCACAAATGGCGTTTTGGGCATTCGGCAGAAGATTTCTCAGATACGCCCATGATATTTTACGAAATTTTAAATTATTTTCAGTGTATTTTCTACCTTTAATATCGTCCTGGGAAGCGTACATTGTATGTACAGCGTTGTGAGCCCAGCCCTAGGCTGGGGTACCACGATATAGAAAACTACCAATAATAATAATAATAATATCTCTATTTCAACGATTTGTTTCGTTATTATTATCTTTGGTAAAATCTTTATATCAACTTTGCTTTCATTCGTGGCTGACTGGTTGGCGGACTGGGAAAATCTTCCGACGGCTTATTGACCCACTTCCCGTCCGCCTATCGAGCTGGAACTCGTCACGTAGACTCCTTGTCGATGACAACAAATCATTCAAAATTTAAGCCCCAACCCCAACTCCCAACAATCACCTTTTTTTAAGGAGAAGATGAAGGACATATGATTGTGACCAACAGAACGTTATCTAGAGGTTAGGTCCACTGCGCTATAGCTACAGACAAGTTTCAGAGCACAAAACTCCTGCCCTCCAGCTCCTGCAGAGCTGATGTGTTGAAATCTTCTTCGAGCTCTTAAAGAGCTGTTGTGTTAAAATCTTCTTCGAGCTCCTAAAGAGCCGATGTGGTGTAATCTTCTTCGATCTCCTGCAGATCTGTTGTGTTAAAATCTTCTTCGATCTCCTGCAGATCTGTTGTGTTAAAATCTTCTTCGAGCTCCTAAAGAGCCGATGTGTTGAATGAAAAAAATCACAAAGCAGTGGAACAGTTCATATAAATATATTTAATTCTTTGGATGCATGTGTGTTGAAATGCATAAGAAACTAGAAAATTCTTCTATCCACTTAAAATATCACTTCTACCCCTACATTCCCAGGAAAATTCACTCTCTCTACAAAACGCAAAAACCACACACTCTATCGACTCCACGCGTGGCTGTTTGCTCAATACTACCTTCCTTTTTTACACACCTCTGTCCTCACGTGTTTTTCCCAGAAACACCAATACGGTCATACACGACACACCAAGACTGTCATACATGACACACCAAGACGATCATACATGACACACCAAGACGGTAATACACGACACTTCAAGACGGTCATACACGACATACCAAGACGGTCATACATGACACACCAAGACGGTCATACACGACACACCAAGACGGTCATACACGACACACCAAGACGGGCATACACGACACACCAAGACGGGCATACATGACTGAGAAACATACACAGAAAATAGAATCACACAATTTGACTGTGACAATGATGACACTGACTCAACGAAGACAAAAATATCCCGATAACTAAGCTAAATGAGATTCTTTAAAAATAATATCGCAAGTGCGTTTGATGCGCAATATTTTCTTTTGCATTTCTGAAATAGTTGGTGAAGTAAATCTGCGGTGTAAAATTGGGTTGATCATTAGAATATAATTGAAAATCATTCGCGGGAGGCAATTGGGGGAAAAGAGAAAGGGGGGGGGGGCATTTATTGCGTTAACTTGTAAAGTGCGTTCCGTGTATGCATGTTTTGTCAAATGTTCAGCCCTGTCCCCATTGCTTGATATTGCATTTTGGAAAGTATTTATACCAAAACATTTGTTTCTATGGGTTGTTTAATTCATTTCTACCTTGAGTATTAAAATAGAAAATTGTAAATTTCCGATCAAAGTAGAATTATTATTATAGTATGCCCGACTCCCAAACCTTTCCAACATCCCTTCCCCAAAAGCCTACGGACGGCCGGTTCACTGAACAAAGCAACCGTGATGAACCACGACCGACTGAGAGAAACAGTCACGTGCGTAACGAAAAAAAATTAATCTACAAACCTACCCAATGGATTTACGAATGCGACTAGTGAGAAAGTCTTCCATGAAATTTGTACTATTTGGAACACACGTTAGGCCAGGTCCAAAAGTGACGACCTGGCCAGTCGTATAGAAGATTGATTACACCTGGTATTACTTTGTACTTGACGGGTCCAGTTTGCTCAACTGAAGCCTGCCTTTAATGAGACCACGATCAATGCCCGAGCCGGCGAATGTTCGGTTCTTTAAAAGAATTGAAGGTGTTAGCGATACTCAGAACAGTACCGTCGCCCATGTAAGAGATACGTTTACTAACCAATAAATATACTTCTCAAGGTTTATATGAAAGAAGCGATGGTGTCATTTTGAGTTCAACGGCACGCTCAATATAATTCCGGATAACTGCAGTAAATGAGAGTCTTAGAAAGACTACTTGCTTTTGGGGAGTAATATATTTTTTAAACAGAAATAATCTCAAATTAAATATGTTGTAATAAATCTGCGTTGTAAAACTTTATTGGGCGATAAAAGCTGATATAATTCAGGGACGTGACAAAAAAAAGGAAATTTGGTTGCGTACTTGACGGAGGGGGTGGCATTAATTTGATTCTTATCAAGTGCATCATTTGTCAAGTAACTTTACTAGGTAGGAAGTTCGCGCACTGTGCCATCCACTGCTTCGCGGGTTATATATGTCTTTGCTGCAAATATTCACTGTAAAATGTGCGTGGGATATTAAAACAATAACGAAATTCAGGGTTGTGAAAATGTGTGCAGTGGCGTATCTAAGGGGAAGGGGCTGTAGAGCTCTTAGTGATTCTATTAAAGTGCGTTACTCTAAAGCATTTTTTTGTCAAGTAACTTTATGGATCGAAATTTCACGCTGTGTTTGGCGTGATATAACTAGTAGATAAAAAAGTTTATTAAGTTATGCAAACGTATAGTAATTAAGAGTCAATTTCTTTTTAATTAGAAAATGTTTAGTCTTTTTTTAAATGACTTAGATTTGTTTGAATAGTTTTTTTCAAGGATTAATTCAAATTTGATATAAATTTTAAATCGAGATTGTTTTAACATATAAACGTATAAATTTGAACTACAACAAATCAAATTGGGAAGCTTTCTTCGATATGGTATCGACATGTTATTGGAATCTATTAAGATGTTATTGATACGACAATGTTATCGTAGCGAACACCTATCAAAGGATTAGAAAAAATGTTCCTGTTGACAAGGGTATGAGAATCACTGCTGTTAGTATGAACATGTTTCGGTCCGTGAGTTGTGTCATGAGTGTTATTATTGTGTCTGAATGATGACTGAATACGGAGAGAGAGAGAGAGAGATTGTTGATGAAGGAGAGAGTCTTGAGGCAAAATGCGAATTTGGATAGACTGAGTATATCCTGTGTTTTGGATAGACTGTGTATCTCCTGTCTTTTTGGATAGACTGTGTAGCTCCTGTGTTTTTTGGATAGACTGTGTAGCTCCTGTGTTTTTGGATAGACAGAGTGGTTATACGGAGATACTATACCTTGGTGAATCTGCGCGTCAGATACACGCAAGAGAGAAGAAACTCAGTAATTCATAGAGTGTTTGTGTTCTAATATTCGGTGTGCTTGGGTATGCGTTGATAGACAGTGTGGCAGAGTAACTTTGAAAAACGTTGGCAGAAAATAGCTCGAAGATGCTCGACTAGAGTAGCAGAGTATGTTAACACGTGCACCACCTTATATCAAAATGTTTGTTAACAATGATACAGATTTTATTTAAAGAGTTGGTCTTTATGTTGTTTCTTAACCATGTGTTTGTATAGAACCTCTCCTACCCCCCCCCCTTTTTTTAAAACGGATTCTCAATGTGATCATCTGATGAAAGAGTGACCATTGATATGATAAGATAATATGATAAGAAATAAAACAAAGACAGATGGGGAAATCCTGCTTGATCACAAAACAAAACAATGTAATGTTCTACTAACATTATCAACATAACGAACTTGGCCAACTTTCTGAAGCATCCAAAAGAGCAAACTTTATGTTGTAAATTCTATCACCCTCGTTGTTTTCCTAGAGTTGCAAATATTTTCGGGTAAAGAAGAAGCCATCTTACTTTCAGTGTTCTTTCCGCGATATCTAACTCAGATCCACCGTCTTTACCGTTAGTCCTTTTAACTCAGATCACCCGTCTTGACCATTAGTCCTATCTTACTCAGATTACCCATCTTGACCATTAGTCCTATCTAACTCAGATCACCCGTCTTGACCATTAGTCCTATCTAACTCAGATCACCCGTTTTGACCATTGGTCCTATCTAACTCAGATCACTCGTCTTGACCATTAGTCCTATCTTACTCAGATCACCCATCTTGACCATTAGTCCTATCTAACTCAGATCACCCGTCTTGACAATTAGTCCTTTCTAACTCAGATCACTCGTCTTGACCATTAGTCATATCTACCTCACATCACCCATATTGACCATTAGTCCTATCTAACTCAGATCACCCGTCTTGACCATTAGACCTATTTAACTCAGATCACCCGTCTTGACCATTAGACCTATCTAAGCAGACCATACGACTTCAGATAAGACTTTGGATGCCCTCTTATTTTATTACTTTTTATAATTCTTTTTTTTCCCTTTTTATATATTCCGATTACTTTTAATCTCTAAACTAAATGTGTGTGATCATTTCTCTGGACACTTCCACAAGCAATTCATTATGATTTCTTGTTTACATCAGTTCTATGTTCCCCTTTGTCTGCTGTTAAAGGCATCTTTGTCGAAACCTTCTTTGTTCAGTTACTTTGTATAAGTTTTTACCTACTATTTATGTTCTTTTTCCTATATTTTAACCTGAGCGCAGTCCCTCCCATACTACACACCTTTATATCTACATCTCAATTTGGTTTGTGGATACGTGTTTGTTAATGTGTGTGTTTAAGGAGATGTGTTTTTGTGACATGGTTTGGCGGTATAGACTCAAAAAGATATTGTCCACAGTTGCACTCCTGTATCCTAGAATCAGAATGATCTAGGACAGTGGTTCTCAACCTTCCTATTGCCGCGACCCTTTAATATAGTCTCTCATGCTGTGGCGACCCCCAACCACAAAATTATTTTCGTTGCTACTTCAGAGCTGTTAGTATATGTCTTTTCCCATGGTCTTCGGCGACCCACAGGTTGAGAACCGCTGGTCTAGGACATAAATTTAAACGTTGTTTTTCTTGCACAGAGATGGGCGTTTTCCTGTCATCGTTACTGAAGACAGATTTTCTCATTTCAAGTGAACATTGTGTTGAGTGTTAATTTACTTTGACGTCATTACGTTGTGAAGCATATCGTTTTTGAATAATCATTTCTAGACCAGGGCGGGCGTCCTTTTATTGCAAAAGTGACATCACAGTTTGCGCGAATGAAAAAAAAAATCGCCACACTATTAATAGATTTTGAAACGCAACTATTAAATGAATAAGATGTTTCATAAAATGTCAACCAAGACTTAATTTTAACATTTGAGATTTCTTTCAAAGTATAAAGCTGTGATTGTTGTAACTTTTTCTTACACATTCAAAGACATACAGCACTGGAGGTAGTTCTGGTTCTGGTAGGATACGTTGCTGCATCCATGTACTGGCATATGTGCAACGGTTGGGGAAGCGATGCTGCCATCCTAACGGCTCCTAGCAGATGCCAGGGCAGCCTTGAAGCTTTCGATAGATGTCGAGTTCACGGCGGTATTGTCCAGGTGGTTGCAAGCGATTATTGTGCGTGGGAAGAATGATTGTTTATGTTGCACTGTGTTACTCCGAGGCACAGTATCTTCAGAGCATAAATTTATTTCGATCAGAACAAAGAAAATATCGTTGATACTGCTGAAGAATTTTAATTTTCTCTTCATACTTTTTTAGAATAAATTTTCAATACACTACTGGGCGAGATCGGGTCTTTCAGCTAGATATGATATATAGGTTTATTTAATTTTTAAGCATGTAATAAGTGGTAATTTTATTTCCAAATTTCTATTGCTCTCTTTGTATTCCAGTAAATAATTCCATTTTTTAAAAAACATAAACTTGCTTGTATACTTTGTAAAAAGTTGATCGCGTGTAAAGGACAAAGAAAACCTGCTAAAAAAGTTGTTTGTAAAGATTGGTACAATACATTAGTGTTATTTTTACTTTGTGGGTTAACACCCTTGTGACGTATTCGACGAACATTTCAAATACATGGATGATCAAAACGGGTATTTGGATGATCAAAACGGGTATTGTATTTGGATGATCAAAACGGATATTTGGGTGATCAAAACGGGTATTGTATTTGGATGATCAAAATGGGTATTTGGATGATCGAAACGGGTATTTGGGTGATCAAAACGGGTATTTTGGTGATCAAAACGGGTATTTCTTCACTCTAATCCAAGAGAAGGCTGAAGTTTGTTTTCTTTTTTTAAATAAAACACTTTTTCCCTCTATCGAAGTAAAATTACAAATATATGTCGATAAGGTTAACTATGTCACTTCATAAAATACATGTCCCATCCTCTATATTCGATATGGTAAAAATCTAACCTGCTATTGATGTGTTTCTTATCTCTCTTTAAAGTTCCTCTCTTACCCCCCACAATAAAATCCTCCTTAACCCTTATCAACCCAACTTTAATGCTGTTTTCATTACGACGTGTTCAAACACTGGCAGCCGACGCCGACGGGAAAGTGACACTTCGCCAACAACATTTTCTGACCAACGTAGACATATAGGCTTTCTTACATTTACCTAAGTGAACAATTATTGACCTGGACATGTTGACGGGCACCCCCCCCCCCCTTGTTTTAGTCAGTGCCATGATCACGTGGTGAGTGCTTATCGACTAAATGTCAACTTCAGGAAGACGCGAATAAAAATCTCTGATGAGCGAACCTTTTCTTTTCTTTTAGCCCATATGTCTTCCGTTACGAGAACAAGGAAGCTACAATACATAGAATAAGGAAAGGAGAAATTTTTTTTTAAGTATTCGAATGAAGAACAAAACAAGTTGAAGTTTGCTGACAACGTGTTGTGAAACTTTTTCATTTGTTTCGTTCTTATAACCGCGTTTGCTTTTGGAAAGTGCGGGAAAAAATATATATCCTGGAAGCCAATGGTTAACATCAATCGATGTTAAGATTGTAGTTGTAAGCTTGTTGAAGTATCATACTTTTTAATGATTTAGTGGGTTTTTGTTTTTTTGTTTTATTCCCGTGTGGGTGGGAATGCGCGTAGTATTGCATGCTAATGGCTTGGGTTCGTTGGGTTGGGTCTTAGGGGCTGTGGTCGAGATGGTGGAATGACTTTTTTTTTTTTTTTTGGTTGAGAATTTAGAAGGGCTCAGTTTTAGGATGAGGAAGACAGGTAGAGGTGATGGTACAGAAAGATGTACAGAATGTGTTTGAAAGTTATCAAGTGGAGTATGAGAGATGAGCATTTTGTGGCAGGAGGTGGGTTGAGCGTGCTGGATGGAAGCGTAAGGGGTTTGGGGTGTTTGAGACTGTTGAGATTGTGTCAGGAAAGGTGTGTCAACTGTTATTGTGTCTACGACTAAATGACGTATGAACACGTGTCAACAAGGGAACAGGTCGAAGTAGTCGACCGTTGTGTTAGACACACTGGTTGAACGGTCTTTAACTGTGTCTACGACTCAATCACACGGACACACATCAACAAGGTCCCAAGAACGGAGTCGACGACTGTAATGACAGAAACAACAAGTGGAAAAATTAGGTGGAGATTAGGGTATCTTTTAGTCGTGCACTAATACATATATGGGATACGATCCTTCAACACGAGCGACAAAGGATCTCTGTTTCCAGCATTTATTCATTGGCTAGGGCTTGTCGGGATAAGCTGGCTGACTAAAACAAATTCCCTTGTCCTGCAATGAAAATAAGCCTGTTTTTAAGATCATTGAATTGTTAGCGCTTTCAGTTTAAGTGGAGCAAGGTGTGCTCAGGCTTGGAGATAAAAGACAAGACAGTGTGTTGGCATTTTGGCTATACGCCTCTTCGATGAATTTTAATTTAAAGATAAAACTTATGTTTATCTTAATATCTCAATAAAGTCAATGTAGCTCAATGTTCCGAACATGAAGCTCTCTGTGTTGTTAGAAACGGAATCTAAGCTGTTTTTTAAAACAAAACGGTAAATGCGACGAGATATCACAGCGTACAGCCATCGTTGTTGCCGCGAACCGCGAATTAATTTATGTCCTAAATATATCCCTAAACTTAACATGAACCCTACATCTATCCCTAAACCTAAGCTGAACTTTAAACGTATCACTAACCTGGGTTTTGAGCCTATCGGAGCCAGGGTATTGACCCTATTGGAACCAGGGTTTTGACCCTATCGGAACCAGGGACAAAACACGCAAATGACGTCATGGTGGTTTCTTTTTGCATTAGCTAAATAACGTGAGTCCCATTGTGTTTTGTGGTTCGTACTTTCATGGTATAAGAGTTAAAGTAGTAGTCATGTACATTTTTAAACAGATAAAATTAAGAATATAGATGGAAGGCAACTAATGATGACTAGTAAGAGAGTATTTGACTGCATATGGTGATATGGTGCCAGGTAAGAGAGTGTTGTATTGATTCCAGGTGGTGATATAGTGACAGTTAATAGAGTATTTGATTGATTCCAGGTGGTGATATGTTGCCAGGTAACAGAGTATTTGATTGATTCCAGGTGGTGATATGTTGCCAGGTAAGTGAGACGTTTTGATTGATTCCATGTGGTATTTTGGTGCCGAAAATCTCAATTAATTTGTTTTTCGTTCTTCGCTCTGGCTGGTGTATTGGTGCAAGAAATTATGTCCTTGATGGTTACATCTTATGTGTGCTTGCGTTCACTTACGTTGAAATGGGATGAGACCTGTCAGATAACCCTCTTACCGTCTCACCTGTATAATAGAGGCGTCGACTTCGCCTAACAATCACACAGAGTACATTTCGTCTAAAATATGTGACGCCCCTTTTGATGGGAAAGGTCCCCCTATGGAAGCCAATGTGTTTATTTTCTAGACATAGGGGCACGTCCTACAATGGCTCCTTAAACATATTTCAGTCCCAGCGTAGAAGTGGTCCGCTCGAAGACGACCGTGAACTAGAAGGTCATATAGATTTTTGTTTCACCCCAGTCTGTGGTAAATACATTTTCACAAGACATCCGCTGTTTGAATAAACACAAACAAGTGTTATCGAACACGTGTTCGATGGTATACCTCCCTATGCACGCGGCACTAGAAGTTGGCAAAAACATAGGGGTGTTTCTACTTCGCAAGTGGACATCGTACCAATGGATGGAAAAAGCAGCTATAGCAAACGTGACGCAGTACTCGTAAAGAGCACGGCGAGACTTTAAAAAACAGCACTGCAGGTTATAAACTGTGTCCGTCTTTTCCTAGGTGTTCTGACCAAGTCTCGCCACTGATTCAAAATAGGCGAGGACGAGAGAGTGCGGCTGGGATATTGCGCAAGTCTTCCTCACTTTAATCACAATAAAGCGTAAGTCAGGCTATTACCTCTAGGTGTCTAAGCATGTCAGGGTTGTTACCTCTAGGTGTCTAGGCTTGTCAGGACTATTACCTCTAGGTGTCTAAGCTTGTCAGGGTTGTTACCTCTAGGTGTCTAGGCTTGTCAGGACTTTTACCTCTAGGTGTCTAAGCTTGTCAGGGTTTTTACCTATCGGTGTCTAAGCTTGTCATGACTGTTACCTCTAGGTGTCTAGGCTTGTCAGGGCTGTTACCTCTAGGTGTCTAGGCTTGTCAGGACTATAAACTATAGGTGTCTAAGCTTGTCAGGGTTTTTATCTATCGGTGTTACCTCTAGGTGTCTAAGCTTGTTAGGGCTGTTACCTCTCGGGGTCTAAGCTTTTCGGGGATGTTACCTCTAGGTGTCTAGGCTTGTCAGGGCTTTTACCTCTAAGTGTCTAGGCTTGTCAGGGCTGTTACCTCTCGGTATCTAGGCTTGTATGGGCTATTACCTCTCGGTGTCTATGCTTGTGATGGCTGTTACCTCTAGGTGTCTAAGCTTGTCAGGGCTGTTACCTCTAGGTGTCTAAGCTTGTCAGGGCATTTACCTCTAGGTGTCTAGGCTTGTCAGGGCTTTTACCTCTCGGTGTCTAAACTTGTCAGGGCTTTTACCTCTCGGTGTCTAGGCTTGTCAGGGCTTTTACCTCTCGGTGTCTAGGCTTGTCAGGGCCTTTACCTCTCGGTGTCTAAACTTGTCAGGTCTGTTACCTCTAGTTGTCTAAACTTGTCAGGGATGTTACCTCTACGTGTCTAAGCTTGTCATGACTGTTACCTCTAGGTGTCTAGGCTTGTCAGGGCTGTTACCTCTAGGTGTCTAGGCTTGTCAGGACTATAAACTATAGGTGTCTAAGCTTGTCAGGGTTTTTAACTATCGGTGTTACCTCTAGGTGTCTAAGCTTGTTAGGGCTGTTACCTCTCGGGGTCTAAGCTTTTCGGGGCTGTTACCTCTAGGTGTCTAGGCTTGTCAAAGCTTTTACCTCTAAGTGTCTAGGCTTGTCAGGGCTGTTACCTCTCGGTATCTAGGCTTGTATGGGCTATTACCTCTCGGTGTCTATGCTTGTGATGGCTGTTACCTCTAGGTGTCTAAGCTTGTCACGGCTGTTACCTCTCGGTGTCTAAGCTTGTCAGGGCATTTACCTCTAGGTGTCTAGACTTGTCAGGGCTTTTACCTCTCGGTGTCTAAACTTGTCAGGGCTTTTACCTCTCGGTGTCTAGGCTTGTCAGGGCTTTTACCTCTCGGTGTCTAGGCTTGTCAGGGCCTTTACCTCTCGGTGTCTAAACTTGTCAGGTCTGTTACCTCTAGTTGTCTAAACTTGTCAGGGATGTTACCTCTACGTGTCTAAGCTTGTCATGGCTGTTACCTCTAGGTGTCTAGGCTTGTCAGGGCTGTTACCTCTAGGTGTCTAGGCTTGTCAGGACTATTACCTCTAGGTGTCTAAGCTTGTCAGAGATTTTACCTATCGGTTTCTCAGCTTGTCATGGCTGTTACCTCTAGGTGTCTAAGCTTGTCATGGCTGTTACCTCTAGATGTCTAAGCTTGTCAGGGCATTTACCTCTAGGTGTCTAGGCTTGTCAGGGCTTTTACCTCTCGGTGTCTAGGCTTGTCAAGGCATTTACCTCTAGGTGTCTAGGCTTGTCAGGGCATTTACCTCTAGGTGTCTAGGCTTGTCAGGGCTTTTACCTCTCGGTGTCTAGGCTTGTCAGGGCATTTACCTCTCGGTGTCTAGGCTTGTCAGGGCTTTTACCTCTCGGTGTCTAGGCTTGTCAGGGCTTTTACCTCTCGGTGTCTAGGCTTGTCAGGGCTTTTACCTCTCGGTGTCTAGGCTTGTCAGGGCATTTACCTCTAGGTGTCTAGGCTTGTCAGGGCTTTTACCTCTAGGTGTCTGGGCTTGTCAGAGCATTTACCTCTAGGCGTCTAGGCTTGTCAAGGCTTTTATCTCTAGGTGTCTAGGCTTGTCAGGGCTGTTACCTTTAGGTGTCTAGGCTACTCATTTTGCGAGTCCTCATTGTTCACTTAACTGAATGACTGTTGAAAACTTGCTGTGGATTGTACAAGCTGATGAGGCAGGCTTACTTTTGCAGCTCAATCCTTTGAGATTAAGTGAACCCCTCACGTCCAAACAAAGAGCACGGCAAGGAAAATCAGAAACGACTCCAATCCAACTAGGACCAAAAGAACAACATGTGTCCCACGTGCTGGAAATTTGTCCTGCCACAAATAAGACTGGCCGGCCACCATGTACTCACTTTTGAATACAACCTTTGTCATTATCACACGCCCCCACCCACATAAAATATGTTGTTTTTTTCCCCGCTCCAACAATACATTTTACATGAGAGAACAAACATCCACAAATATTAAATTAATTTATTTTGTTGTTTTTGTGTGGTCCTTTTTATCCAAACCTATAAAAAATAAGTCGGATCATAATACCCCCACCCCCACCCCCATTCAGCAGACCTAAGCTATTGACTACGGAGACCCCTAGACTTAGCTGGTGTTTACAGCCATGGCGCGTGCGGAGAGATCACCCATCGCCGCTAGGTGTCTCACCGTCGACCTTTTGATTTTGTTGAAATGAACTAAATTACTTGTGGGATAAATGGAGGCAGGGGCGTAAATAGGTGACTCACTGTCGACCTTGGATTTTGTTAAAATGGACTGAATTACTTGTGGGATAAAAGGAGGCAGGGGCGTAAATAGGTGACTCACTGTCGACCTTGGATTTTGTTGAAATGGACTGAAATGCTTGTGGGATAAAAGGAGGCAGGGGCGTAAATAGTAGACTCACTGTCGACCTTGGATTTTGTTGAAATTGACTGAAATGCTTGTGGGATAAAAGGAAGCAGGGGCGTAAATAGGTCACTCACTGCAGACCTTGGATTTTGTTGAAATGGACTGAAATGCTTGTGGGATAAAAGGAAGCAGGGGCGTAAATAGGTGACTCACTGCCGACCATGGATTTTGTTGAAATGGACTGAAATACTTGCGGGATAAAAGGAGGCAGGGGCGTAGGTCAGTAAAATAGAAGCCAGAAAAAGAAATCCCTAAATGAGGTTACCAAAATAAATCCCTTAATGTACGATGTAAATTGTATGGGAAAACCTAAGAAAAAAACCACAGGAAATAACGAACTGAGAGTTACAATAAATACTTTCACAATGAGTAAATTTTATTACTCACAGTATTTGAAAATAAATTTTAAAAAAATTAAAATAAATAAAAAGATTTACAATAAATTAAAAAAAAAAAACAGAAGGTCAAGGTCAACAGGTAGCTTCGATGAATAAATAGATTGTCTCGAAATGAAGAGATTCCAATCTGTGTTTCACATTTTTAGCTACCGCATTCGGCAAATTGTAGAAGTAATTAGAGTAGATAAAGTCTGGTTGGGGAAACACGTCACCCAAACACGTGACTTTCCCGGCATGCAAAGGGGCCTGACGTTTATTAAAGTATGTGAACTAATAAATTATGCATCCTTTTATTTACCATTCGTCGACTTTAACTGCGTACACAATCGGTATTCAATATCGGGACAGATAATACGAAACTCGCCGACAGCTTCTCGATTAATAACTATTAATAAAATGAAACTAACAATTTTATGACCAGGGGCTGAGAAAGGGAATGTGGAGGGGGCGTTCTGCCCCGAGCTGTACTTTTTCCTTCATATTGTGGGGCGAAGGCGTTTTCGGCTGACTGCGGGGTTTATTTCGTATAAAGTGGGGGGGGGGGCGACATTAACCTTAACCCGGGGCGGCACTTACCAAATTTACGCTGCCGACAGTTAGCAGATGTAATTTTTATATATATATATATATTTTTTATTCTGAGAGCAGTACAAATGTTGACAACTTCTGTTGTTGCCCCACGGCTTCCATTATGCCAGTGTAACGCTGTTTTTCATTTTGAAAATGTTTCTCCTAAACTTAAAGGAAACGAAACAAATTAAATTATATTCCTGAACATCTTCGATTTTCACGTGAGAACATTTTGAATAGTTTAAAAATGGCGATTATAGCACGCAGCTTTGATCCGTGTGGGAGAAACGGTATAGAGTTTTCGCATGGTTTGGTTTGAAAGATGAGCACAATAGGTAACTATAGCTGTCTGTGGGTTTGTACTAGGCAGGTGTAAATAATCTAATTTCATTTAATATTATGGTTATATCTAGAAATTTGACAGAATGTCCAGAAAGTTGACAGGATTCAAGAAAGTTGAAAGAATGTCCAAAAAGTTGACATAATGTCCAGAACGTTGACAGAATGTCCAGAAAGCTGACAGAATATCCAGAAAGCTGACAGAATGTCCAGAAAGTTGACAGAATGTCCAGAATATTGACAGACTTCCAGAAATGTTACAGAATGCTCAGAAAGTTGAAAGAATGTCCAGAAAATTGACAGAATGTCCCGAATGTTGACAGAATCTTCAGAAAGTTGACGGAATGTCCAGAAAATTGGCAGAATGTCTTGAAAGTTGACAGAATGTCCAGAATGTTGACAGAATGTCCAGAAAGTTGACAGAATGTCCAGAAAGTTGACAGAATGTCCAGAAAATTGACAAACTGTCCAGAAAGTTGACAGAATGTCCAGAAATTTGACAGAATGTCATAAAATGTAACAGAATGTCTAGAAAGTTGACAGAATGTCCAGAATGTTGACATAATGTTGACAGAATGCCCTGAGATTTGGGAAGTAAATTTTATAGAGGATCGAAATGAGTTTAAGAATTCAATTAGTTGTTGGAAATCATTTGTTGCCATTGTAAAGACACCAATGACATTTATCAACGTATCTCTTATAAAATAATACCAGAATATGCCTTCTATACCATGTATTCAAAACGAACCATAAACAAGGCAGGCGTAACTAGGACCTATTTTTGTACCTATGGCAACGTCCATTCCAGCGCCTTGTCTCCGATTTACCCACTTACATTAAGGACGCCAACCACACTTTAAAACCTGTAATTCCTTAAGGAAGATAAACCTTTACTTATGGCGATAACAATAATGGCGAACTCGAAATACCAAAGGTTTTCAACTGCTATCTATAAATTGTTTTTCACTGCGCTTAATGAGATTATTTTTTTTAACTGCGTTAGGTTCGTAACAATTTCTTCTAATTTTTTTTCTGAAATAGCTGGTGATATAAATCTGCGGTGTATTAGAATATTAATATAAAATTATTTTATATGAAAAATATGTAAAAAGTATTTATATGAAAAACTTGTTGTTGTATGTTGTTTAATTAAACACAAAGTATATCTGCCTTATCAACTACTTAATATTGTTTCACTTTTCTTGAGAGAATTTTAAGGTTTCTAAAAAATTTATAATACATTATTTTATGTTTTCAAAGCATTATTTGTAACAATGGAAAGAAGACTAACAGCATTACATAGATTATATGTTACAACATATAGTTTACCAGTCACAAGGTATGGTTGACCAGTCACAAGGTATAGTTGACCCGTCACAGCGTATAGCTGACCTGTCACAACGTGTAGTTGACCAGTCACCCTTCCCGGGGTTCCGGTTGACAAGTCTTTGGTGGCTTGTTGATTTGGAGAGCGTTCCACCGACCCCCTTAACGTTAACCCGGGAAACAGAACCACCATTGCGTGTCCCTCGTGGCAGACAAGGGCATGCATTGTAACTGCTGGAATAAACGGCTCCTACAGGTGGAAGAAAAGGCAGATACAGGATAGGGATCATGATTACAAGTTGCCGTTAAGAGAAATGAGGCGAGAGGATGTGGGGGAAGCCTCTGGCCGATGTTTCTAAATACGAAGCCCCGAGAAAGCTGCTCCTATGAAACCGTTTCGCTCCATCTATTTAGCGAATTAGTTGGAGGTGGAAACACACTGTAGAATCCGTCTTAGAGGGCGTCCGAAGCTTCCTGGGGACGGCTGGGGGGAGATATTAGGACGTTAATTTACCGTCCCGGCCTCTAGGAGAGTGGACTGCGTCTGTCGAGCGGTTGCTGGTGGGATCGGTCCACGACCGGGGAGGTCTCTGTCGTGCCCCCCGCATGGTTCGGCGTCGAGGAAACCCAGCGCCTGGCTGGTGTGTGGGGGGGGGGCGCCAGGGAGGACATAAAGAGCTTTAAGCTCGACGGCCCGCTGACACCATTTCCTAATGTGATATTTCAGTTGACCAGTCACAATGTATACCAGTCAAAACGTATAGTTGACCACTGACAACATATAGTGGACCAGTCACAACGTATTGATGAGACAAGTCGAATTCAAACGTTGCCATAAAAGGAAATCTAGACCAGGAAAAAAATAATGACTTTATTCCAAAGTGATACACATTCACATATTGATACACGCTTCATTATGTGTAACAATGTACGATGACGTCATGAGATGACTAGCATCAATATCTTAAACAATGGTATCAAAATAATTTTTTTACACAAATGTAATTATTATTTTTTTATAGAAATTGCTATTTAGTTGTTTTATTTAAAATACATTTACTTTATACTGCAGTGTATCCCCAAATGGCGGGTCACGACCCGGCACCGGGCTACGAAAGCTAAACACGGGGTCACCAGAGAAGTAAACATTTTCTATGTACATTTTAAACCAGGTGTTATTTTACACGTCAGCCCCCATTCCACTAATTCAGTTTAGTTGTGTTGAGAGAGCTATACAGAGAGATACAGAGAGAGACAGAGAAAAACGGAGAGAGAGACAGATATATAGAGACATAGAGAGATAAACAAAGAGAGAGACATACAGACATAGAGAGAGAGAGAGAGAAAGAGACAGAGAGAGACAGAAAGAGAGACAGACATAGAGAGAGAGAGATAAACAGAGAGAGATATGGGGAGACAGACAGAGTGAGAGAGAGAGAGAGAGAGGGACAGGCAGAGATAGGCAGAGATAGAAAGAGAGACAAAACAGAAATAGTGAGAGCCAGAAAAGATAGATAAATGGAGAGAGAGTGAGAGACAGACAGAGAGAGAGAGGGGCGAGACAGACATACAGCGAGAGAGAGAAGGCAAAGATAGAAACAAGAGACCGACAGAAAAACAGAGAAAGACAGGCAGAAACAGGCAGATTAATATGGTGAGAGACATACAATGAGATGACAAGGGGAGACAGATAGACAGAGTAAGAGAGAGAGAGAGACAGAGAGAGATAGAGAAATTAACGTGTACACATATCAAACAGTGTCCAATCTAGGATGTTTCGTTAGTTAAAGCTGTTGACAATACAGCCGACTAAGAATTTCCTCTACATGGTATTTTATTTTTAACAAAGCAGCTGAAGAAATGTTCAAATTTGATTGATAATTAGGTTACATCAATCAAGCAAGCCATTGACTGTAAGATTGTTGTGGCACTGAGCAGGGATGGTCTTGAGCGATGACAGGCGCTAATTTGGAACTTGTTTTGGTGCGGCGTAGCGTTGCATTGTAGAATTCACATGGTGGTTTTTTTTTCTGAGAAAAGTGTGCCATTGTTTTAACTGCTGCTATCTCAAGAGCGCTTACAGTTTATAATCTTCAAATAATTTAAACATAGCTCTGAACTGAAACCTACAACTGAACTGAAACATACCGCTGAACTGAAACCTACAACTGAACTGAAACCTACAACTGAACTGAAACATACCGAGTCCATTAAACGTCCTTTTTTTATTTTATGATAGCAGTGGCGTAGCGAGCTTAACTCGCGCCCGGGGCACAATACCTTTTTAGCGCCCCCAATACCTTTTTAGCGCCCCCCCCCTATTCGAAAACCATACAATATTATAGTAAAATATACCATTTGGCGCCCCTTTGTGATTAGCATCCGGGGCATGATGCCCCCCCCCTTTGCCCTCCCCTCACTACGCCACTGTATGATAGATCCCCCGAAGACATCTAGTGAACGGGAAAAATAATCAAAGGGAAAAAGTCACGGAACGATAAATCATTGGCAAACAACGTGACAGGAAAAGAATAGGAAAATTAGACGCATTTACACAAATGCATTGAATGGTATCTAATGCATACATACATACATAAGACTGAAAGTAAAGCATTGAAAATTATATTTAAATAAATAGACACTTTTAGAATTAATTTTATGACAGAAGTTGGAGAAGCACGCTGGCAAAGTCTGACAGGATTGGGAAACAGATGTTTTTAACATATATATATATATATTTCGATCCAAAGTCCATTGATGCTGTTTCACACACACACATCTGTCACCATCAGCATGACAATCCTTTGTCGCGAAAGCTTAATCTTCACCCAATCGTTTACTACCATTTATTTAATATGTAATATTCATGTTTATTGGTGTCATGGGAAAAAATTAAATAATTATGAAAAAATCATAGAATTAAATTTGTGATTATAAAATGTATACATAACACAAATAACCCACACATGCTTAACAACAAGCGAGAATCGAACCACTAACCTAATGCTCCGAATCTTCAAGACAAATTTAAAAACTCATCTATTTCGCAAACACCTTCTGGGGTGAAGATGTCTACCATCTTTTCCAGCTAGTTAGTATCTCCCAGCTTTGTTTTGTACCGCGCTTCGAGCCTTTGGGGATGAAGCGGGATTTTTCAAATGAACTTTATTATTATTATTATACTCAGTCTATAATAAACATTTATATGGACTTACAAATAAAACTACATTTAATAAAATGTTTTTCTGTGACTTGTTTTTTTTTTTCATGTGAATACTTTTCGAAAAGCCAGATTAACACTGATGGGTAATATGTCTACTGCCATCATGCGTATCTAGTTTTACCATAAAAGTGTTTTTGCATTACTCAAGCCGTCTGTCACGACTTGTGTGAAGCGGGGTCCACGACACAGGTTTTCCTAAACATTGAGTATAGGAATCCATTGGAAATAGCACAGGATATTAGTTCAAAGCCGGTTTATTTCTTCACATGATTTAAATTTTCTAGTTCATATGAAAGGTGTCACACTTCTTTTTAGGTTGCCAGGTTTGAGTTTATTTATCTATAATCTATACTTTATAATCTATAATCTGCATTCTATAATATATAATCTATATTCTATAATCTATATTCTATAATATATATTCCGTGATCCATATTCTATAATCTATATTTTATAATATGGGTTCTATTAAATATATTCTAGTATCTATATTCCTAATCAATAATCTATGTTCTATATTCTATCAACTATTATCTTTATTATATTTTTAACTGTATTGACATTAAAATATTTTATGTGTGACCTACTGATCTGTATTAATTACACATTTTCTGGTAGTTCAGGCAGCATTAAATTTTAAAACAACTGGGTCACAAAGGAAAAAAAATTGGGTAAATGCCCCGATATGGCTATATATAGAAACCATACTACAACATGCATATAGTTAACACCAAACGAGAATCGAACCCACGATCCTAACGGTGCTACAAGACTCACTGAAATAATAATATAACCGTACCAATATAATAATAAACAATAAGAACCTAATTAAACGGAAGGTATCGATATCCTAACACAATTATATCACTACTAAGGGAAAGCCTAATGCAACGGTTCTCAACCTTATTAATGCCGCGACCCTTTAAAACAGTCCCTCATGTTGTGGCGACCCCCCAGCCTTTTAAATTATTTTTGTTTCACAACTGTAGATTATATGTGTTTTCAGATGTCTTTGGCGACCCCTGGCAAAGGGTCGCGCGAGCCCAAAAGGGGTCGCGATCCATAGGTTGAGAACCGCTGGCCTAATGTAACAAATACTAGAATGGCCACTGACTCTAACCTTAGAGTCACAACTAATATATCCACTCTGAACCCCAATCACATTTAAAGACACTTCTCAGCCGAAAGTCAAGACACATAGCGGCAACTATTCGAAGGCAGTCTTAGTCTCAGTAAACAAGTCACTAGCTCTAAGCCAATCGAAGGTTGTTGTTAATTATCCTTTTTTTTTGAAACGCCACTACAGTCCCTACTAAACTAACCGACCACGTGGAATCACTGCTAATCCAATCTTGATGAAGACAACACTAACCAGAAACATAATGTAGGACATATTCTACCATGGCCACATCTTAACCCAATTCCATCACAAGGTCCACTTTAGCAGTTACAACCCGAAAGCGCCTTTGGCAAATCTCACTCAAACTCTAAGTTAGCATTTCATAAAACTCAAACCGTCCCTAGCTGATCTCTATTAGACATTACAAGCTCAAATCAATATTTACTAACTACCTAAACACAATCATATAAAAACAAACATATAAAACACACGCATATAAACACAAGCATATAAACACAAGCAAGCATATAAACACAAGCATATAAACGCAAGCATATAAACACAAGCATATAAACTCAAGAATATAAACACAAGCGTATAAACACAAGCATATAAACACAATTATATAAACACAAACATAATTATTAACACAAACATCAAAAACTCAAACGCAGTCATGTCGAGCATTCACATTATTTCATAATAAATTTGATGTCTATAGGCCACGTTCGTGTAATAAGAAATTACACTAGATTAACCACATAAAAGAAGACATCTCTACATCACAATCGGCATTCCATTCTTAATACTTCACCAAGCAAAATCAACAAGTGACACACATTGACACAGAAGCACGCGATGAGCAGGCATTGCGGGTGGTAGATGGAATACTGCGCAGAAGAGTCGGAGCACTGAGCAAAATTTTAATCATTTACAAGATGGCGGATGTGATGTCAGGGGCAGATCTGTTTAGTTTCATTTGGTTTTTTTATTACAGAGTGGTTGGGGAAGAGCTACGTCTCCGCCAAAACAGCACGAGCTTGGCCAGCGTCCGCCGGAAACGTTTACTGAAACACGAGTAGAGATAGAAGTTTACCGAGGCATTTATGAGGCCGAGTAGGTTACATATGTTGCCGGCGATTTTGATTGCCGCGCTGCCGTCGTCGAGATTGTTGCTTGACAGGTAGGTGGTGTACAGGAACAGCGCCGTCCATGGCAGCTGGCACAGCAGGAAGATCATGACGATCGTCACCAGCAGCAGGGTGACCTTATTCTGCTCGCGGGAGAACCGGCGACTCTGGCGCTTCTTCGTGAGAGTCATCGTGACCGAAGACGGGGAGGACCTGTCCGACGTGTGGGTCGACGAAATGTTATCGGCTATGGCGTACTGGCTGCTGGCCTGGAAGCTGTTCTTCTTGTCCCTGCCGTTGGGGTGGCGGGACGTCGAGATGAGAGCGAGCTGCTCGCGCTTACGGCTTGCGAGGAAGAGCGCCCGGATCAAAACGATGTTGAAGATCGTCAGAAAGACTAGAGGAATGAACGTGAACACCGTCACATACCACCACGAGTATCCTATCTCGTAGCCGTAGCTCTTGGCGAACTTCGTGTTCCGGCAGCGGGGGCCCGTCTCCGTGTGGATGATCTCCAGCTCGAAAACCGTCGGCACCGTGTTGGCCATGACGAGGATGGTCACGGCCGCGGACGCGAGCTTGGCCCGGCTTACCGTACACCAGACCTTCCCGTGGATCGGGTGGCACACGGCGATGTACCGCTCCACCGTGAACACCACCGTGATCCACACCGCGACGTTGCCGGAGTAGTTGCTCAGGAACCGGCCGTAGGGGTTGAAGTGATACGCAGAGTCTCCGAGGTCCCGCTTCCGGCAGTCCAGAACGGACAGGATGAAGTTGAAGAGCAGGAAGACGCTGTCGGCCAGGGACAGCACCAGGAGGTACACGTTGGTGGAGGTTCTCATGCTGGGCTGGAAGAGCACCAGGATGTTGAGGATGTTTCCGAGGAGACCCACCGTGGCGACCACCGGGGTCAGAACGTTCTGCACGATGAACCGCGTAGCCTGCAGCGACTCCACCACAATCACGTGATCAGCGCCCGGGGACAATGAGCTGTTGTGGAGGACCCCGTCAACGTAAGCCGGTGACGTAATGGACATGTTGACAAAGGAGCTGATATCGTGGATTGTGAGTGCCGCCATATTTAGTCGTCTGAAATTGGCGAAATTTAATCCGTGAAAATATATAGTCTCCTGGAATCGCTTTAGATGTGGGACTTGTTTCACTTAAATAAAACTTCTTTCTATAAATTTAAATAGCTTTTTTAAAATCTAAAAATCCTCATCTTGTATTGTTGATAAAAGGAGATTTTTTTATATATATTTTGTTATAAATTATTTTTATTTTTGTCTTCTTCTTCCAATAACAAAATACAAGCCACGTTTGACGTCGAGGAAGAGATGTTTAGAGTCACCGAATCAATGTTATCCAGAGACGTATCGGCATCCGGTTTGCATTCCTTTGTTTACACAGTGCCGCATCACGTGGCCCGGGTTCCCCACTGAGGAATATATCTTGTCCCATCTACCCACCGCACTGTCCCTCCGCATGTCGCATCTTTCAAACGTCCGATGATCGATGCTGGTGGCAGTGGACGCGATGCTATGAGCCTGAAAGAAGAGGATGAGAAGAGGATGAAACAGGAGTAAAATCAATAATGAATACAAATGGGAATACATGCGAGATTTGTCATATGACTTTACTTGCCTCTTTTTTAAAAGGGAAGATTAACAAAATAAGTGAGTGTTGGTTCTTTTTCCCCTCTCTCCAGTGATTCTAAATTTGATGAACTCGTAGGACTTTTAAGGATTAAAGCGTTTGAACTGGAATTTTTGATAATACAGTTTCTATAGTTTACATTTGTATGCTTTTTCTGACATTTAAATTAATTAGTGTATGTGCATTCAGATATATGTGTATGTGTCTAGATTTGTACGTGTATTCGGGTAGATATAATGTATGTTTATCACTTTGAACATTTGTATATCTCATATAAATTAAAATGTTTCTTTTGAAAAACAATCAAAAAAATCATTAGATCACAATCTGCAACCAACCTCTGTCAGTTCGAGATTTTTAATTGTCAACAATCATATTTAATTTCAGACGTAATTATTATATGTGGAAGTTGCTAAGGGTGGAAGGGAGGCACAAATCCCTGTCGTCATCGTAAGAGGGCGCGAAACAAACCACCTTCATTTTAAATGTAAAATTGACCCGTGGGGTGGGGGCTGACTTTGCCTGCTAGGGTCCTATTTGGATATGAAATTTAGGTTTGTAGATTACCGTGCTTGGCATAGAATGTAAGTCACTTTAGTCATTGTATCAATAATATTTTTTAAAGGGTACAAAAATTAGTTGTACAAACTTTAGATTAAATCAACATCTGACATCTATCGAATGAATCAGAGTTTTTAAAGTAGCAGTATTTTAGTCAAAGTGCACTTTTAGTGGGCATAAGTACTAGACCGTAGGCACAGTGCACTAGTAGTGGCAATAAGATACTTGCCCGTATTCACAGAGCAACTTTATTGACAACAAGATACTAACCCGATAGCTCTGAATACAGAATATTTACATTTAAAAGCACACTATAGTCCAAATAAGATTTTTGTTTCAAAGTCAAACTCTTTCAATGAACTTAAATTTCTAAAAGTTTGAGAGCCACTGGCATATAATGAAGTCGTATGATGAAGTCATAAAATGAAGTCATATAAAAAGGTAATATAAGAAGTCATTCGATGACGTCTTAAAATGAATTAATAAAATGACATATGACATTGTAAAACGATGTCATATAACTAAGTCATGATATAAAGTCAAAAATTATAGTCAAATAATAAATGTATATTATTTATAATAAAGTACCACAAAGAAGTCGTATAATTAGTGTTGTAATGAGTCATGTAATCGTTATATACTAAGAAGTCATATAATATCATCATAAAATTGGCGTCATATAAAAAATTCCAATGATGTAAAGGATTTTGTAAAAAAAAAAAAATTAAATAGTCGAAATTGTATACACATTTTTATATATTTTTTTTCCAGCAATTAAAAAACTTATTTCTGAACAAAAACTCTTAATCTTAAAGTTAGCGGTCACAAAATCTGTTGGCGGTCTCTTTGACAGAATACGCGCAACCTGTCTCGTTGACACACCCCACCCCCCTGTGCTGTCTTGCTGGCCCCTAATACAACTTTCCTCCACTACTCTCCTATTGTGTTGTAACCTCCCTTAGGAATCCATCGACACGTGATGTCACACAGAGGGCGTTGAACTCTACCCTCTGACTAAGAACGTTATTTCACATGATTTTTACAAACGCGTTTGATATGTTTGTAGGGCCTACCCACTCTATCATGTCGATTTTTCGATACAATAAACTAGCTCTATTCTACCCGTTCAGATCTAATTTATAAACAACACTATTTTTTTTAATTTTGGTATTAAGCTGTAGTGTTCATTAACAGCACAATTATACCATTTACGAACGCAATTTTTTTTATCTTTCACAATTTTTTTTACAGCGCGTTTAACACATCCAAAGCGTAAAGATTGCAAATGTATGGATACAATTTTACACTCACTAAGACACAGCATATTTTAAATAGAATACGGTATAGTTTACACACATGCACTGCAAAGCGGCCTCCGTGAATACAACTGTTAGCTTCCTCGGACCACAACGTTTACTACCCTGCATACGTTTCTTGTAAGGCAATCTAAGTACGTCAGTACATAATACGGTACAGTCCAGTATATCTTAAGTGCATTCCTGTGAATCATATGGCGCAGTCCAGTACATCTTAAGATACAGTCCATATATCTTACAGTACATTCTTGCAAATCATACGTTTCAGTCAAGTACATTTTATGGTACAGTCCCGTAAATCTTAAGTGCATTCCTGTTCCTCTTTCAGTACTTTCCTGTAAATTATACGGTACACTCCTGTACATTACACCGAAAACTCCCGTAAAGCACACTGTACCATCCAGTACATCACGCAAAACGTACTCGAAAAGCGATGCGCATTCCAGTAAATCTTGCCCTGAACTTCAGTGCATCACACTGTACAGTGCAGTACGCATACTATACACTACAGTGAACAAACTTTGCGTTAACTCTAAGTGACTTATTTATTCTCATTGACACAGTTTTATTCCTTGTAGCTACTTAGTCGGACTATTTCAAGTCATTCTTGACGTCACACCCGGGACTAACAAGGGAGATCTTTGGCTTGGTAGAAACATCCTGACTTGTCAAATAAATTGCGGTCTCGGACTAAGAGCTGTATTATCTTGTATCCTGTACTTGGCACCTGAACTAGAGGATACTTGACATTGAACAAGGGCAGAGGTTCTCAAATTGTTTTACTCGCGGAGTCCTTTCTTAAAAATACTAGCGAGAACCCGGCATGCGTTGCATGCCACTCAATGTAAAAAGTGTTTGTGTTTTAATTAAGATTCAAAGTAATTTTTAAATAGAAAATATTTATTGTTTTTTCCGTCTGCTGTGTACACAAATAAATTAGACGTTTTTTTCGACGCGCGAGCAGGCAACATACAGATGTCCACGTGAGAAGCATGTATTTTCAATATTTAGTCCACACACTTGTAGCGATTGATCCACCCATGCAGTAGCTCTGTTTTAAATTATATTTAGATAGCTCAAATATTTTTTATTTTTAAAATAAGGCCCCCGGCCCCAAACGCAAAATTTTTAAATGGTTGTACTTATGTCACACACAAACTGAAATTTCATTTGTATTTGATTGATTTCTAGCCACCCATGCAATATCACTGATTGAAATGATATTTGTATAGCTCATATAAGAAAAAAATAATTTGGGTCTCAGGCCCGAAAAGGAATATTTCAAAATGGATAAGCTAATTCAGAAACCTTTGGTGCGCACAACAACTTACCAACGTTTTATCGCAATCGGATGAATGGTATAGGAATTATATTTAGCTCATAAAAGAGGAAAAAAAAGAATTTAGGTCCCCGGTCCCAAAACGGAATATTGTAAAATGTGTGTACAAATTCAGAAACATTTGCATTTTTTTACAATTCACAAAATTTTCATCACCTTTGATTAATGGTATAGAAACACAATCGGGATATTCTTATATATGTATAGATATAGATTACCGAATTAAGATAACTTTTTTTGCAATTATTCAAGGATGATATGTCTGTCTGTCTGTCTGACTGTCTGTCTCTCTGTATGTCTCTCTGTCTTCTCTCTGTCATTCTGTCTGTCTCTCTATCTGTCTGTCTCTCTGTCTATCTCTCTGTCTCTCTGTCTTTGTATGTCTCTATGTCTCTCTCTGTCTGTCTCTCTGTCGCTCTGTCTGTCTGTCTCTCTGTTTGTCTCTCAAGCTGTCTCTCAGTCTGTCTCACTGTCAGTCTTTGTCCCTCTGTCTATCTCTCTGTCTCTCTGTCATTATGTCTGTCTCTCTGTCTATCTCTCTGTCTGTCTGTCTGTCAGTCTCTCTATCTGTCTCCTTGTCTGTATCTCTGTCTGTATCGCTGTCTCTCTGTCAGTTTCTCTGACTGTCTCTTTTTGTCTCTCCTTCTGTCTCTCTGTCTGTCTGACTGCCTGTCTGTTTGTCTGTCTGTCTGTTTATCTATCTATCTACCTATCTATATATCTATCATCTATTTATCTACCTATCTACCATGCCTGCCTGCCTACCTACCTACCTGTCCACCTACCTACCTACCTAACTACCTACCTACCTACCTACCTACCTACCTACCTAACTACCTACCTACCTACCTATCTACCTAACAATCTAGTTATCCAGCTACTTTCTACAGACATGTTTACCCTCAAAATCTTAAAATCGTACAATATCACAAAATCGTTCAACACATTATCTTAATAGTAAAAAAAAAACACAGTATATATAATGTATACACATCAAAATCGTACATTGTACGCCAAAATCGTAAGAGTAAACAGGTCTGTATCTATCTACCCATCTTTCTATCTACCTATCTCCCTACCTACCTACCTACATGTCTATCTATCCATTTATCTACCTACCTACCTATTTTTCTACCTACCTACCTATCTATCCATCTATCCATTCATCCTCTCACCCACACACCCTTCCATCCATCCATCCTTTCATCCATCCATCCATCCATCCGTCTATCTATCTTTTATCTACATCTCTATCTATCTATAATCTGTGTATTTGTCTGGCTGTCTGTCTTTCTGTCTATCTATCTCTCTATCTAATAAAATCTCTATTTTTTAAATTAAATTTTCACTTGTGTAAAGTGATTGAGTTTTGATATCCATGGGTAAGTAAATGTAAATTTATTTATTTATTGTTAAAGTCCACAGGGTTTTAAAAAAATAAATAAATCATACACTGGATTGTAGCCCCCTTACATACGCAAAAAGATTTTATTTTCATTTAATATGCTTTATTCTTATCTAGATCAGTGATAAGTGCATTAAAAATGCTATTTGGCTATTTAGTTTTGCTGCACCAATTTAATTAAACAGCATATTCTTATTAAAATTATTTTTAAATGTAGAGTTTTTACTACTTTATAAATGTCATCAAAGTTTACTTTTGGAATGAATAAAAAGTACAAACTTATTAAATGTTAAAAATACAAAGCTAAATTAGTATTTAAGTTTAGCAATTTAAAAAGCAATCAATGCTATTTATTAATTTTACTTATAAGAAGGGGAATGTACATTATCAGTTTTGGCACGTTCTTTTTTAAATCAGAAATCTTTTAGCTTTGTGTAAAGAGGCAATTCTCACTATGACGTCATTTGCGTGATTATTTAGAACTAATTAATTTTAATTGTATTTCGCCTTATTGACAACGCGCTAAAGAACGCACTAACAACAACTTATGTTTAGGTTTTCCCGATGAATGTGATTACTGTGTATTTCTTCGATCATATTTTTTCTATTTATTTTTTTTTCATAACTTTCAAACGCATATAAAATGCTTAAGATAGTTCCTTAGTTGTTTCTTTATATGTATTTGTAATTTATAATATTAATACTTAAACCTTTGCTAAAATAAAAGCGGAAATATAATATTTTTTGCGCATGTAAATTTATTCTATTTCCGTAAAATAATAGAAAATAACTATGATTGTTTTTAAGAGTCCGAACGTATCAAAATATATTCGGGTTTTAAGCGTTATGTCCCCATAGCTCATTCTTATATATATGTATATATTTCCATGGTTAAGCCCCATTTGCCCAAACCTATATCCTTACAATTTTCATGAAATAATTAGCTATCTAATTCCCTGGAGGTATCGTAAGTGTATTGCTTGGAGTGCAGTTTGGCAACCATTGAACTCGATGATACTTGACTCATGAACAAGAGATGAGGTTCTTTACATTTTAGATAATATTCTCCCTTTACAGTCAGAACCTGGGCACTTGACTCATGAACAAGAGCTTGGGTTCTTTACCCTTTAGGCAATTTACAATCAGATTGAGAACACTTGACTCATGAACAAGAGCTTGGGTTCTCTACCCTTTAGGCAATTTACTCCTTTACAATCAGATTGAGAACACTTGACTCATGAATAAGAGCTTGGGTTCTCTACCCTTTAGGCAATTTACTCCTTTACAATTAGATTGAGAACACTTGCATCACTATCAAGAGTTTGGGTTTTCTACCCTTTAGGCAATTTACTCCTTTACAATCAGATTAAGGACAAGATCCACTGTTCAAAATTTTTGTTAAAGAGGCACGTTATAAAATTACAAAGAAATACAGGTTAAGATCCACCGACATTTTTTCTCACAGAGTCCTCAAATGGTTCGTCAGCCATGACTTTAGTATCCCTGACTTAAATTATAGTTGACACTTGACCTGGCAAATGTTATGCTATTACACAGTCATCTTGTATGCAGAAGTCTTGATGGCATGGTTATAGTTCACTGACACCCAAACCTGATGATGTATCAGTCACATGTGACGATGAGGGCCTATGTTACGGACTGTTATTACTATGGAGAATTTAATCTCTTATTTTAGTGTATGGCTCGTTCCAAAACAGTACATAACAAAAGAAGGTACAAATTTTAAATACAATAAACTATTAATACGATACTCAAACCAGAGCTAATTACAATATATACGTTTTTAATGTGTTAATTACAAGGAATTACAAAATCAAAAGAATATGATTAAACTATTGACTTACAGTTTGGCTGGCACCGGTACGATGTTAATAAAAATACAGTGTGAAAAAATTGTACAATGAGGAAAAGAAAGCTACACATACAGAGTAAACAACGCACTGTCTAGTAGCACAATAATAACACACGCTTTAAGTCTCGTGATAAAGGATCTGCCTTCCTTCATTCAATCTTCGGCCTTTTTATAGTCTACTTCTGTTAGATTATTCCGGTAACAGAATACGCAGTGTATCTGCTTCCAGTATACTCTAGATTATTCGAAAATTTTCGGCAGGAAGAGGCTATTAATTTTATTTAGTTAAAACAAGTCAAAATAGACTATTTTTAGTAAGCATCACCTAATAATAGCACAGTGTGGTTTCATATGGGTTATGCACGAGGAAAGCGTACAGCAAAACACGTCACCTACATAACAGCTTATTATTTGCCACTCAAAACTGTGGTACCTAAATCTGTGAGTTTCAAATTTCTGACATATCGTCCACACAAACGCAAATTCCCCCAAACAGACAACTGACAACAAAAAGAAAATTGTCCACAAAAGGCCATTGTCCACAGAAGACAACTGTGCACAGTAGGCAAATGTTCAAAGTAGGAAACTGTAGGAAACTTTACAACAGAAGGCAACTGTCCAGTGTAAGGCAAATGTCTACTGAAGGCAATAGTCCACAAAAGGTTACAGTCGACAGAAGACAACTCACCACAGTCCCCAATGTATTTTCTATAACAGGAAAGGAGAACGTGCAGCATGTTGGACACATTCGGCCCGCTTAAATTTTTACGAAACCTTGCAAAACTTCTGAGAACTGGATTAATGTTATCGTAAAATGTACACACTTTCAAATGATATTCTGAAAAAAATTTATAAATTAATTATTCCAGTTTAAAATTTTCAAACTGCAATAATAATATTATTTGTTTCTGTTGGCAATTAGTTTCAATTTATTTTCTAGAACAATTGATGCCAGCCCAACTGGCTCCGCGGGACACTCTCCTTACATTTTTCTTTTTAGGCAACCCCTGTGAAACAATCGTTCGACCACCAAAGGGGTCGCGACCCACAGGTTGAGAACCGCAACGTTAGACGCTGACGTGTTATGTGAAGGTGGAGCTAACCTGCTTTAGAAAATACGGTAGACAACCCATGTGTCATATTGTGTCGTTGTTTTTGTTTAATGTCAATAACGCAATATGTCAGCAAAGTGGAAATAATAGATGGATCAATACCCTCTATGTAGCTGAGCTGGTGCCAAACGATCAGGTAATGATTGTCAGGTGAATATTGTGTACGAAACGAATTTTGTATGATGCCAATATTGTTTGAGGTGAATTTTGTTTGAGGTGAATTTCGTATTATGCGAAATTTGTATGATGCGAATTTTGCATGATGATTATAGTGTATGGGGCGAAAGTTGCAAGATGAGTATATTGTATGGGGCGAAAGTTGCAAGATGAGTATATTGTATGGGGCGAAAGTTGCAAGATGAGTATATTGTATGGGACGAAAGTTGCAAGATGAGTATATTGTATGAGGCGAAAGTTGCAAGATGAGTATATTGTTTGGGGCGCAAATTGCAACGTTTGGCTTACGTAATGGCCTCCACTGTTCTTGTTGTGTGTTTCTTCTTAGTTGTACATTGATTTCTCCGCTTGTTCGATTATGAACCCAGCTTATCTGTGGTTCAAGTTATGATTTTTAAAAATAAAAACAATATTTAAAAGAAATTAAAACAAAATATCACGGTGGTTCTCAAAAATTGACACAGAATGAATAGAGGTGCAACGAGGTGAATAATGTCTCATGAAATTATTAAAATTGCCAATTTAGGTAATTCAATGAGATTAGAACTAATAACATGCCATGCTATTTTTAAAAAAATGTGTTTCAGTTTAACTTTCAACATGACACTTTTGCTTTCTTGCTAAGATACTAACGAAGATAGAGAAATTAAGTTAGATGTATCCAGTGGCTAATCTTGACGAAAAATCTGCCTCTGGCATACTAACGAAAGTGTTAGAAATAGATCTCAAAAGTGGCGCCCGGGGGGAATTCATAAAAATCGCGCCCCCGAAAAAGAGACATAATTCATATTCTGTTGCATATAAATCCCCAAAAAATAACGACCGAGATGATGGTCTCACCCCTCACACCCACTAGATACGCCACTGGCTGTATTAAGTTAGTGGCCTAATATTGTTTCAATGCTTCTTAAACCTACAATCTAGAGCTTAAAATAACAGTTATCGACTTGACTCCATAATTGATTAAAAATAGGTCAATACACTTTTTAAGTTGTTTTTTTATGTTTTTGATGCTGTCCGTACCTCTACCTTCAAATAAAAATCTACCACTACCTCGATGTGACATCGAAACACATTTTGGGTGAACATGGAAAACTGTTCAGAAATATGAAAAACAGATTTAAGAACATGGAACACTTGGGAATATGGAACACATATTTGAAAACATGGAGCACTGGTTGGGAATATAGAACATAGATTTGAAAACATGGCACACTTGGGAATATGGAACACATATTTAAGAACATGGAACACTGGTTGGGAATATGGAACACAGATTTGAAAATGGGGAGCATTGGATGTGAATACACTGATCGCAAATGGAACAGATCGTACAACATTGCAGTTTAGTAATACGTCTTGCTTTTCCGCAGCGGTGCGCTGAAGAGCCGTCTCTGGGATATGAATATTAGGCCTTTTACTACCATATCTCTTTTCAGTTATAGCTGAGGATACTCATTAGAAATTCAATTACAAATACGAATGGTCATTCTTCTGACCTCATATTTGAAATTCGCTGATTAACAACAGAATCGAATTCTTTGCATGAGAAAGATGGAGTTTTATCTAATGGCGGGTTTTGATAATGTAACAGAGGCAGAAACTAATTTCGAAAAAATATAATTACTCTTAAGATTCATAGGTGCACCATTAACAACTAGCTGATTCTTTCAGATTTCATGTGATATTACACTGGTGTACAATTGAAATCAGCTTATTAGGTCAGTTGTCATGTGATATTAAATTGATGAATCATTTAAATCTAGCTATTTCGTTCGGATATCATGTGATATGAAATTAATGTATCATTGAAATCTAGCTAATTCGTTCAGATTTCATGTGATATGAATTGATGTATAATTAAAATCATTTATTTTATTGGAATAATTGGATAAAACTTTTGAAAAATATTTATAACTAATTATTTGTCAAGTTCTAAGCTAAACTGAAAAAACCATGGTTAGAGCTTTCAAATATCTTTTCCAGCCAATACAAAATGCATTTCTTTTAAAATATCTGTAATTCAATGTAAATTTCGTCAATGTAACAGATAAGTTAGCGGCATGCGTTCGAGTTATGGACGTTGTAATCTGATGTACAAAATTTTGGAGTTCAACGCTCGGAGGTAACCGGACCGACAAATTAACATTGGCCCTCCGGGTATATGGGACTCGTCAAACTTGGATGTTCGCTCATTTAAACCAAAGAAATCTCCGACTGTTCACCCCCTTCAATTATCCACCCCTCCCTCCAACCGCTACATGCCCCCATCCCAGCTACCCAGCAGTTGAAATAAAAATTGATCAAGAAACAAAGACAAGGACTAATTGAAGTATCGTCAGCTGTAAAGCAGATCGCCACATTTACCTTCACGCGACGCCTTCCCGTACTAGCGTACAGAGCAGCTAAAGTCTAAACACAGCACATGCCTTCGTGTAATGCACTGAATAGACGCCTAACACAGTACATGCCTTCGTGTAATGCACTGAATAGACGCCTAACACAGTACATGCCTTAGTGTAATGCACTGAATAGACGCCTAACACAGTACATGCCTTCATGTGATGCATTGAATAGACGTCTAACACAGCACATGCCTTCATGTGATACATTAATAGATGTCTAACACAGTACATGCCTTCATGTGATACATTAATTGACGTCTAACACAGTACATGCCTTAATGTGATGCATTGAATAGACGTCTAACACAGTGCATGCCTTCATGTGATTCATTGAATAGACGTCTAACACAGCACATGCCTTCATGTGATACATTAATAGATGTCTAACACAGTACATGCCTTCATGTGATACATTAATTGACGTCTAACACAGTACATGCCTTAATGTGATGCATTGAATAGACGTCTAACACAGTGCCTGCCTTCATGTGATTCATTGAATAGACGTCTAACACAGCACATGCCTTCATGTGATACATTAATAGATGTCTAACACAGTACATGCCTTCATGTGATACATTAATTGACGTCTAACACAGCACATGCCTTCATGTGATACATTAATAGATGACTAACAGTACTAACACAGTACATGCCTTCATGTGATACATTAATAGACGTCTAACACAGTACATGCCTTCATGTGATGCATTGAATAGACGTCTAACACAGTGCATGCCTTCATGTGATTCATTGAATAGGAAAAATCAGAAAAGGAGATTGTAAATTCTATAAAAAGTTTATTTCATTAAAAAAATACAATCAGATATAGTTTTTATTATTTTTTGGTGGTGTGTGCGTGCACATCCGTTCTTGTGTTCGTTTATGTGTGGTGCTTGTCTGTGTGTGTTTCAAATAGCTACACTACAAGGTGTTTCTTCATTTGTATTCATGAAAGGGCGGGATGCAATCAATGAATAAAATTTACTCTCTAAACTTGAATCAGAGAGTATCGAGTTCAACTTTCTCGGATCAAGTCGATACCAAATAATGATGATATCGAACTCTTAACGTTCGATACAAGATCTAGTGTTCGGTAAACTCAAGCACGCCCGAACAGAATTTTTTTTTTAATTTATGAACTTTGAGGAAGGGGAGGGGGAGGGAGAAAATACATTTTTTTTTTATGATTCAATCGATGAGATGTACTTTACAAAAATATTGCCCACCTAAATTACGTTTTTATTGAGGTGTGCCGAGGGATATACTTTTAAAAACATATTTTTCTAAGGTTACAAAAATGGATAAACGATTTAATTACATATAATATTTAACATATAAATAAAAAAAGATTTCATAATGTCACAAGTGTCAGACTCTAAAGATCCTTAAATTGATGAAAATCACATTTCTGTTAGTATCCATCTATTACTGACAGTTATTAAGAGAGAATTTTATCTCTTATTTAAGTCTATGGCTCGTTCCAAAACAGTCCATAACAAAGGACGATACCAATGTTTAAATATAATAACAAATAATAAGACACTCAAAGCCAGAGCTAATAAAATTTAAAAGTTTTTTATGTGTGAATTTCAATGAATTATAAAAGCAAGAGAAAATGATTAAAATTATTAATTAACAGTTTGGCTGGTACCGGTACTGTGTTAATAAAAAATACAATGAGCAAAAGTTGCACAATGAAAGAAAATCTACACACAATAAAGTACAATAATGATGCACGCTCCCAGTCTCGTGATAAAAGGATATATTTTGTCATTCAATCTTATTCCTTTTATACCCTGTTCAAGATGATCATTCTCGAAATAGATTACGCATTGTAACTGCTTCTCGCATTCTCGAGATTATTCGACAATGTTCGACTGAAACGGACAATACTTAAACGTTGTAGTAAACAAAGTTAAATTTCGCTAGGCACATCCCAAAACGTGGCTTTGAGTGTTTTGACTACAAGAGGTCATGCACGTGGAAAGCGAGGAAAGCGTGCAAAAACACGTCTCCTAAATAACACCTTCCATCACTAAAGTGCAACAACATTGTTAATTTCAGGCCTTAAGTGTATGACAAAGAAATTGTGGGACGTCACTCAAGATCTTTATCGCAACCCCACCCCCATGTGACAAACTGTCACACTTTCTTAGATACCCCCCTCCCCAGCTGAGGGATATTAGGATTTAATTATGTACAGTTTAAAGGTATTTAGGGATATATCATCAAATTCAAATTCAATACAAACGATCAAAGCCTCATAGCAAAGTTTAGAGACCTGTTTACTACTACGATTTTGGCGTACAATGTACGATTTTGATGTGTATACATTAAACTGTATGTTTATTGTTTACTATGAAGATAATGTATTGAATGATTTGGGGATGATTTAGTACGATTTTAAGAGTTTTAGGGTAAACAGGTCTTTGCTAAAGTGTATTTTATTATCATTGTTTGAAGATATTGATTAACCATATATGCATTGAAAGTTCAATCAAAATATTACAGACACTGCAAAAAAGCTTTAGATCTACGCGGGTACAATGCAGTTTGATGATTAGATCTATTTGGCCACAGAGCAAGTGTTGAATGCTTTCAAACTGTGTTTTGTTTTAAGGTAGAAGACCCCCCCCAAAATTGTTATAAAATTATGAAATTTGTCAATTTTATTTAAGTGCATATTTAGAAAGTTCATGCATTTGTCTACTAATTGAACTTGTTGTTTAACAAAAATATGAAAAGCTAGTTTAATTTTGTGCATGTTTATATACCCCACCCTCAATAAATTTTACCAATTTAGTATATTTAAATCTCCAATTCATCAGTGTCAAAAATAATATAAAGGCAGCTGCTAAAACTTACGAAAACATCATCTTGGTTTCAAGATGTGTTTGTAAACTTCTCATAAAAATCATTTGCTACAACTTTTTGTGTTAAATTCTCATAACACATCATTCGGAAGCAATTGGTCCTTAATTCCCTTAAAACCTGATTCGGAACAATGTTTGTGTTTAATTTACCAATACAAAAACCATGTTAAACCAGCTGTGTGTTTAATTCTCATGAAACATCACTCGACACAAGTAAAGTGTGGGTTTGTAAAGACAGTTAACCGCTCACAGTCTCAATTTCTTTATCAAAGTTAAAATTCTCTCCCCATAGCGTGGCCCGCACATAAAATAAAACAAAAATTACTATCGCCATTTTGAACATGCGGAGGTATCCATCTCAGAAAATAGTTTCATACGGGGCTCGACACCCTGTAACGTCCTAATACGATTGGTCAAGCTCATGGCTTAAGCACTCTCATTTCTCGCCGAGTGGCGCAGTCCCGGGCCCCCACCAGGCATTCACCGGCAACTTTCATGAGCCGAAAACCGGAAGTCCGTGGCGATTTCCACAACATTCAATTTCCATAAATCAGGAAATCGATGGCGAAAATAGGTGTGCTGGGTTGTGGGGGTGGAGAGGGGTTGGTAACACATGTTCCCCTCCGTCACAACCCACATCAGCTGGCCGAGAATTCGAACTTGGCGGAATGTATATAAAAGGCATCATAATATCTCCGTATTCGATTATGAGCATTCAGCCTTTTTTTTAAATTTAACTTTACCTCCTTATTTATTTATTTTTTGACGGTAATATTTTAATATTTCATTATCGCTATTCTGATGTACCGGTGTTTTAACATAGGATTTTTAGCCCAGCAAATATCATGTTCCTTGTTACTTTGGAATGCCTCTTCTTTACAAAATGTTAAGAATTATCATAATTTCGGACGGCTTTTATTTTCAGCAATCTCGTGATGATCGGAGATCTGTCTTGATTCTACAAGTACGGCAATTTTTAGCCTGATCCTTGACGGCACTGGACGGATCTCCTCTATGCTTGACGTTGACATGACGGTCGGCCATTATCTTTCACACTGCGTTGTTTTGGGTTGTTACGTATGGCGGGCAGACTTCACTTAAGTCAGAACGTCAATTGCCCGACGGCAAAGAACTCTGACCGCTAAAAAATACATGAAATAATTGATTTATTTCCCATCCTCATCATATATATCTATCTGGATCCCAAAAAAGAATGATTATTTTTTTATTTTAACTCTATCCATATAAGCATGTAAGTAATCATTTGGACGTGATGGAGATAAGAAAGTTAAATAAACGTTGTGGATGGAATCATTATAGTACAGGCGTAAATGTTAACCTACTTTATAGAGGCAAGGATAGCAATAGATGTATCTATGTCATGATCTATCACAAACACACAAAAATGACCTGAATCAATGGACCACGTGAAACTTGTCAACAACGAGGCTGCTACCACCAAGATCCCTAGAAAAGTGGATAAATCCATTAACTTTTTTAAAAATCCCCCAGGGTTCCCAGCAAGGAAAGCTCTGATTTTTTAATTATTTTGTTTTCAAACCAAATATCGTAATTTTCAATCATTCTTAAATTTAAAACCATTCAAGTATTCCCAAGCTTCTTTTCTCCAGAACCTGTCAAGAACCATGCTTTTCTGAGTCAAAACCGATTTGTGGCCGACTGGTATAGCAGCACTCAGGTCGCTAAATAGCTTCATGCGGCTCGCGAGCCGGGATTTGCCGACCACTGGTCTTTGGGGTGTAGACATCTAGAAGATTGAGAACTAAATGGAAATAATCGATCCGATCGACACCTAAAAAAAAAAACCAAGCTATCCCCCCTCCCCCGGGCCATCTGTTGTGGATTTAGGGATTGAGCCGTTGTAACTCTGGAACTTAGTTTGGACATTTTAATGCTGACTGCTGACCGACCAGCTGACCAGTGGCTACCGAAGTGCGAAGGGTGATGACGGGAACGTATAGATATTTGATCTAAGGTTGTTGTTTTTTGGTCAATCTCTGAGTCAGTGTTTTAAGGACGTTAACGTCATTGCTACAATTCTCCGTGCACTATTAAGTCATTAGTACAGTACTTCATGTACCGTCACACCCTAGCTACAGTACTTCATGTACCGTCACACCATAGCTACAGTACTTCATGTACCGTCACACCCTAGCTACAGTACTTCATGTACCGTCACACCATAGCTACAGTACTTCACATATCGTTACGTCATTGCTACAGTTCTCCGTGCAACATTAAGTCATTGTTACAGTACTTCATGTAACGTCACACCATCGCTACAGTACTTCACATATCCTTATGTCAGTGCTACAGTGCTTTATGTATGATTACGTCATTACTTAAAGTATATTTAAGAAAGTTTGCTCAAAACTTCTTGTAACTTTCAGTCATCTTTTCACTACTTCAAGTAGGTTAATGTCAAATTTTTCAATACACCTTGTGTAATTTAATTCATTGCCTCAGTACTTTGTGTACACGGTTTCTTTTTGTGTGCACCGTGTCTTTTTGTGTACACTGTGTCTTTTTGTGAACACTGTGTCTTTTGTGTTCACTATGTCTTTTGGTGTAAAAATATATTTTTGTGCATACTGTGTTTTTTTTGTTTACACTGTATCTTTTTGTGTACATTGTGTATTTTTGTGCACACTGTATCTTTTTGTGTACACTGTGTCTGTTTGTGTATAGCGTGTCTGTTTGTGTACAGTGTGTCTTTTTGTGTACACTGTGTCTTTTTGTGAACACTGTGTTATTTTGTTAAAACCTGTTTGAGAGGGTAACCCCGTTTCATGATCACGTTTACCAATGATAGACAATGGTCGCTTCCAACATCGCAAAGCCCTTTAATTGGCCGACCGCAGTGTAGATATCCTCATACACTAATGAACTTTGAACCCTTGAGAACAATCAGCTGTTAGGGCGATTGTCCATAAAAGTGTAGAAGATAGATTTCCCATCTTTGCCATTATTTGCAGGCTACATTTTCTTGGAAAAGTAATTTTTGGAAAATTTTGGGGGCTTTTTTGTTGTTGTAAATGCTACGATAAGAAGTTGTTTAGATTCACGGTCCATACCAGGATACTTAAAGCAAAATTATTGGAATGAGGGAAAGTTGCACAAGTAACGCCTAGACGTTAACGGAACAAATCGTGTCCTGTAAGGCTGAGGGTTCACGTGTTTTCATGCCACTGAAATTGGCAGCGTTGGCCCGGCATGACGTATTGTCTGGGGGCTCGGGCTGGGAATACATCGCTTGTGGGGAGTCCAGCAGAGGTGTCATTTTGTGCTGATGGGAACGAAAGTGGGAGTCGTGGTGCCGGTGGTGGTGAAGCGAGGGTCGTGGTGGTGGTGGTGGTGGGCGTGAAGGGGTCGAGTTGGGGACATTATAGGTTGTAGAGCGCTGCAAGGATTTCATCGGTGTGCATATGTTGAGGCAGAAAGTTATGAGTTTGGGAAAGGGTGAGTGGGGGGATTCATTGATGAATTTTTCGTGATAGATTTCAAGAGCTATCTGCTTATAATTATACAATTATTGTAATTATTAGTCACCGATGAGCGATAACTGGTAATTATAATTTCACCACTGATAATGATAATCTGACCATGTCACTTGCACTAACAATCCTAGCCAAGGAACTAACAATCCTAGCCGAGGAACTGACAATCCTAGCCGAGGAACTGACAATCCTAGCCATGGAACTAACATCCTAGTCAAGGAACGAACAATCCTAGCCAAGGAACTAAAGTCATAGTCAAGAAACTAAAATCCTAGCCAAGGAACTAACAAATGTAGTCAAGGAACTAAAAATCCTAGCCAAGGAACTAACAAATATAGTCAAGGAACTAAAAATCCTAGCCAAGGAACTAACAAATATAGTCAAGAAACTAAAATCCTAGCCAAGGAACTAACAAATATAGTCAAGGAACTAAAATCCTAGCCAAGGAACTAACAAATATAGTCAAGAAACTAAAATCCTAGCCAAGGAATAAACAAATATAGTCAAGGAACTAAAAATCCTAGCCAAGGAACTAACAAATATAGTCAAGGAACTAAATATCCTAGCCAAGGAACTAACAAATATAGTCAAGGAACTAAAAATCCTAGCCAAGGAACTGACAAGCCTAGAAGAGGGAACCTAAAGAAAAATGTATTTTTCGAACAAAGCAACACAAGAAAACAAACTCCATTATATTAACCAAGCTATTTAAAAATAAATTATATTTTTCAACCGTTTCTTTTAAAATTGAAAAATTAAACGTACCCTTGCTCAAGTTTCATGGGCAATTGCAGTGCTTAAATATTCTGTATCATTGATGTGCAGCTCTTTGAATGGGACAGGTCTCAACAAGTGTAAATAAGTCACCAGTCGCTTAAGTGCATTCTTTGTAGAAGCCAAATTATACCAGCAAACACCGCCACACCGCCACACCGCCACACAACCATCCCCAGCCCCCAATAAAGTCTTGCATTCGAGACACCGAGAGTCAATCTGCTCTGAGACAACACCGTAGACGTCTTACCAGACCTATGTCAACTATGAACAGTATCAACATGGATCCTGACAAATACCACTAAATGTATAAAAGCTACTGCCAACGGCGGCTGCTCTTTGGGGAAATCACGAGAGACCCACGATCTTTGGCGTCAACTTAACACTGCGGCCACGCGATTGGATAAAATACAAATCTGATCGCATGAACCCTGGTGTCAAGAGAAAGGTTTGGAACTAATTTGTTAAGTTATCAAGAAACGTTGACGGCGACATTACCTCGACTCAGAAAACGTGCGCACTTGAAAATTACAGTTTGAAATGGATCTGACCTGTGGGGAATGTCTGTTACTGTGGGCCAATTACTCGGTGCGAGCTGGCATGACCGAATCACGGGGAGCAAACGTCCTGGAAGCGTGTGTGTTCAAGAGAGTCTGACTTTTAATCACTTAACAAATCCAGTAGAAAAAAAAAAACCGTGCGTCAGAGGTCCGCATTACAAAATAGAAGTATGTTAGTGAGATTTAGATCAAAGTTGATGTTCAGAAACAGTGGTGTAACTAGGGTAAGCGGCGCCCGGGGCGATCCAAGATTTTTTACGCACCCCTTCTCAAAAAAAAATAATATCTATGTATACCCTAAAATTCCGCCCCTTCTTATGAAAATAAATATTGGAGTGTTTGACTGGGAAAATAAAAATGCATCTATTAAAATGAAAGCATCAGCTGTGGAGGACCACCACCCCCTTCTCACCTTAGCTATGCAATGGTTCAACAATCTTTTACGGTACACAAATATTTACATCAGAGTTTCTTAGTACTGAGAGGATTTCAGTAACGATAGAAATAGGTACATCGGAAGTTATAACTACACAAGTTTCAGTATATCAGAAGTTATAAGTACACACGTATATGTGCATCAGAAGTTATAAGTACACAAGTATGTATGCATCAATAGTTATAATTATACAAGTATGTGTACATCAGAAGTTATAAGTACACAAGTATGTATGCATCAATAGTTATAATTACACAAGAATGTGTACATCAGAAGTTATACGTATACCAGCATGTGTTCAGAAGTGGTTCCCCGACCTTTCAATGCTATTATGATTGCTTTTTGTGAAATGGGAATCTAGAGGGCACACAATATTCTCTTAGTAAGTTGAATGTCTACAATTGATTAGTTTAGTGAATTTTGACATACTTGTGTAAAATGTTATGCTAACAAGTAGTAATATGTTTATGAGTTTTGAGTTTTTGTCTCTTTGTTCGTTAGCTAGTTTGATATGGACCAATGATATGTTAGGGACTTTTGATATTTGTTGATTGTATGGTAAAGATGTCGATGTGTAACAGATATCAATATTTTTTAAGCGATCTAAACGTGGACGAAAGGAGAAAACAGCTAAGAAAGCCCATTGTCAACCGCCTACTGTTCCATCATAAACGCACACGTCATCCACCCACTCGATCACGAGTAGAAGGGAAACACAGCCACGGATCCAGATAACAGGGGCGTTCCTTTAAAAAATAATTAATTGCAAAATCCACTCTTTTCTTTTCTCCATAAAATTCATCAATCATTTTCCTATCCACCACCACCCACCCACCCACACCCACACACATATAGACACACATCTTCAACGGACCATTTATAACCAAACATCAATGCTTAATTCATAAATTGTTATCGATTTCTTCCAAATGTTTCAATCAAATTCTTCAAATAATAGTCCACACATCCAGTAATATAATTTTAACTCCACCAATTCATTTATCCAGATATGTATCCTTCAATCAGTTCATTATCGCTTCAGTCAAGCTAGCCGTCATAGCAATCACACCACACTGACGTCTTCAACAATTAAAACATTCCGTATCCAATTGATGATGAGTCCATCAATCCACTCATATGTCCATAATCCATCTTGTTCCCAATCCATTATGTAAGTCCATTAAACTACACATCTAATAATCCATTTGGATCAGTATGTTTATCTGCCATCCAGATCTCTAGCCATCACTCCAACTTCCAGACATATTTTCTTTCTCTCTATCTCATCATCTCCTCTCTGTCTCTTTCCCTATATGATCACTTCACCCAAATATGTTTCTCTCGCTCTTTTTATCTTTATCATTCTGCCTCTTTCACTATTTCACCACTTCCAAAAAATACCTCTCTATTTATCTCTATCAGTCTGCCTCTTTCACTATTTCATCACTTCCAACAAATCTCTCTCTATTTATCTCTATCAGTCTACCTCTTCCACTATTTCATCACTTCCAACAAATATCTCTCTATTTATCTCTATCAGTCTGCCCTACTTTATCTGATTTTAATCTGTGGTCTGCTCTTGCTATTTTCCTCTTAATTTTCTCTTGGCCACAATATCTCTATGACGATCTCATGAACTCTTTCTCTTGGCCACAATATCTCTATGACGATCTCATGAATTCTTTCTCTTGGCCACAATATCTCTATGACGATCTCATGAACTATTTCTCTTGGCCACAATGTCTCTATGACGATCTCATGAAATCTTTCTCTTGGCCACAATATCTCTATGACGATCTCATGAACTCTTTCTCTTGGCCACAATATCTCTATGACGATCTCATGAACTCTTTCTCTTGGCCACAATATCTTTATGACGATCTCATGAACTCTTTCTCTTGGCCACAATATCTCTATGACGATCTCATGAACTCTTTCTCTTGGCCACAATATCTCTATGACGATCTCATGAACTCTTTCTCTGGGCCACAATATCTCTATGACTAATTTTTAACTGTCACAGTTCCTCTCTATCTACATATCGCTCTCTCTCTCTCTTTCTCTCTCTCTCTCTCTCTCTCTCTGTATCTCGTTAGCTTTCTGTCCATCGCCATCTCTCTCCCTCTGCCTGTATCTCATTAGCTGTCTGTCCCTCGCCATCTCTCTCTCTCTCTGTATCTCATTAGCTTTCTGTCCATCACCATCTCTCTCCCTCTGCCTGTATCTCATTAGCTGTCTGTCCCTCGCCATCTCTCCCTCTCTGTATCTCATTAGATGTCTGTCCCTCGCCATCTCTCTCTCTGTATCTCGTTAGCTGTCTGTCCCTCGCCATCTCTCTCTCTCTCTGTATCTCGTTAGCTGTCTGTCCCTCGCCATCTCTCTCTCTCTGTCTCTCACTCTCGATCTACCTGGACCAACAACTTTTCTCTATCTCTACGCCAGTCTCCGTAAATCTTCATTAGTCACCGTGAATTGTTCTCAGCCTGTCTTACGGAACTCACTGTGTCTCTATTTACGGGATCTTTCATTTCTCTTTCTCTCTGTCTCTCTTTCTCAGACTCAATCTGACAGATCATATAACTACCCGTTGCCTCACTTACACCTCTCCCCGACCCTGTCCTCTTCCCACCCCTCCCCATCTGTCCCCTCCCAATCTCTTCCCTCCCCCACCCCTCCCCTTACCAAAAAGTAATTCTTAACGTAACTGAGTGTCGTCTATAAATTGTATTTCTGGTCTAGAAACAATGTGTACGAACCAAAGCATAACTCTATTTTAGTTCAGTTAAAGATACTATCTTTACTATTGCCATGGACATTTACTCAAATCTATGGACACTGGGGTCAATTCATGGGAAACACTTGCTATGGATCGTACAAGCTGGCGTGGCAGACTCATTGTTGGAGCGCAACCGCCAGAGAAAAGTACAAACCTAATTCCCAAAGAAAGCGCACCGCAAGGAAGAGCAGAACCGACTCGACTCCAACTAGGACCCGAAACAACGTGTGCCCTGCGTGCGGGAAAGCTTACCAGGCACAACTAGGACTGGCAGGCTGGCCACCTGCGTATTTACCTTTGAATATAGCCTTAGTCGTGTTCGCGTGCGAGCTACGATCAGATTGACACTGGCACCAACATTCCATTATAAGAGTGGTGCCTTGTATCTCAGTTGCAGAAACTGTAAAATGTACTTATATCAACATTCCATTATAAGAGTGATACCTTGTATCTCAGTTGCAGTAACTATAAAATGTACTTATATCAACATTCCATTATGAGAGTGATGCCTTGTATCTCAGTTGCAGAAACTATAAAATGCACTTATATTAACATCCCATTAACCAGAGCAGTGTCTTCTATTTCAGTCAAAGAGGATGTCTCTAAAAACACACAAGTATACTTTTATCAGGTTGGACCAAAGTCCATACCTATTCCTTTAATTCTAGCTGCGAATTTATAAACACTTGCTTATATTTCTTGAAATAGTTATCTTATTAAATTGAAGTTCAAGAAGTTAGCGCTCCTCAAATTAAGATTTCCTAATGCTGTTCATGTCTAGTAATTCCATTCTAGAATCGCTCCTTAAGGTGGATCAAATGGTCCTCCAGGGTAAAAAGGAGGGCACACAGAATTTTTCTTAGAGGCAAACGAAAACTTTGAACGAAAGAGTTTATGTATAAAAAATAGAGTTTTTTATTAATAAAAGTCAAGGGGTCGCGGAGGCACATACAATGTAAAATTGGGCCAAGATCCCAAAAAGGGTTGAGACTCACTGACTGAGAGCAACCATCTCCGCTAATGGGAACATGTCTGTGGCTAGAAAACGTAATTTAATCCCTACACCTTCAATACACCATTAACTGATTTTGTTGAGGGAGATGTGTATCTATATCCATAATATCAATATCCAAAACCTAAATATAGCCCATGTCAAGTGCGCTCCCATTCATATCTGTATTTGGATCGAGGGGCGCACTCATGCGCTCCTAGTTATTTCTGTATTTGGGTCGAGGAGGCGCACTCATGCCCGTCCCAAAATCAACTTACACATCTCCGGGGTAGCCATCTTCTTCTTAAGACTTATTGCGTTGGACACGCGCAATCACTCAGTCACGTGATTTCCTTTAAGTAAGCTGCATCATATTGGATTTTTTTAGGGTTAACCTTTTATGAGACGGGATAAATTGTAATCGATTACTTTTTTTTTAAACCTATTATGAGACGGGGTAAATTGTAATGGATTTCTTTTGGAATCATATTCGAACACGCAAACAAAATGTATTTAAAAAAATAATCAAAGTTATTTATATAGATCAGCGGTTCTCAAGGGTGGGATTTAGGATGGCCCGGGGTGGTGTGTGGGGTAAATTCCCAAGGCGATTTAATGGGCCTCCGGATAACGAAATGGTGAGCCCTTTAATTATTTCAGAAAACAATTTTTGGTAAACAAAATGTAAGATATATTTCTAAATAGATAAAACCCTTCTTTAAGTTTCTCTATTGGAAGAAAGGAGTCTTAAGTCAATATTCGCCAGCGTTAAGATAGTTATGTTCAGACACATTAATGAAAGGTCCTTTATCTTTCGGGCAATACAAATGGCTATCAATAAAAAGTATAGCCCAAATGGACAGCACCGCCAACCTCACCATCGTATGATATGTGAAGATTTTCCTTTCACTCCTCTTGTTACAGGCTGTTATGTTAAAACAAGGGGAGGAGGTCTCCCCCGATATGCGTTGGTTTTATATGAGCAGAGGGGGGCGCATTTTCCGCCACATTAATCGATGATTTTCGGGGGTGGTGGTGGTGAAAATGTTGGTCCCCTCCGCGCGTCATTAAAAATAGCTTCGCCACTGCCTATATCTTCGCCACTGCCTATATCTTCGCCACTGCCTATATCTTTGCCACTGCCTATATCTTCGCCACTGCCTATATCTTCGCAACTGCTTATATCTTCGCCACTGCCTTTAACTTCGCCACTGCCTATATCTTCGATTTCATTAAAGTTTAACTTAAATTCCAAATAAGCGCCACTTCTTATTTATTAATTGATACATCACTGAGAGCTTGAGGTAATAGATCGGTTTAGCCTAGGTCTTATTTAAACCAGATCAGAGAAGGAAATTTACTCAGTTACAGCGACTGGTTTGTTCAGGGGTTCTCTCAGTTAGCTATTTTAAAGTTACTAAAGGCCTTCACTGATGTAGTGTCCTTCAAAGACAACGCCTGGTTGTTAAAACCTGTAACCTAGTAGATCATCTCTGCTTTACGCTAAGCTATGTTCTATTTTCAATACGGCTAAGTTTACAAGCCTGTCTGAACTATAAGTGAGAGAGAGACAGAGAGAGAGAGAGAGACAGAGAGAGAGAGAAACAGAGAGAGAGAGAGAGACAGAGAGAGAGAGAGACAGAGAGAGAGAGAGACAGAGAGAGAGAGAGACAGAGAGAGAGAGAAAGAGAGAGAGAGAAAAGAGAGAGAGAGAAGAGGCTTTAACGTGTTAAGAGAATGAGACTAATTTACATGGTGATAATATCATAGTTATTTCTATATTGCTAAAATATAAGTAATTATGCTTAAATGTTGATAATATCAAAGTAATTAGTCCTAAATGTTGATAATATCAAAGTAATTAGTCCTAAATGTTGATAATATCAAAGTAATTAGGAAAAAATGTTGATAATATCAAAGTAATTAGTCCTAAAGGTTGATAATATCAAAGTAATTAGTCCTAAATGTTGATAATATGATAGTTACTTACATGTTAATAATATCAAAGTAATGTAAATGTTTCTATTATTGAATGTGATACACTACGTTATGTCTAATCGATATTAGGATCTTCTTTTCATGCAACTTGCAGATAGAGTGCTAAATACATTTTCTTACAACGAGGAAGTCTAGGTGTGTATAGAAAGAGTTCATTCGGCTTTAAAAAGATATTGATCGAAAGAGAGTGTTGAAGAAAGTGTATCAAGTTGGCTACAGAGTGAAACTTCATATCGTCATGCTGCATTGTGGGAAATTGTTAGAAAGCGTCTTGTTGCATTTCCAATATTGGCTTTAATGGGGTAGTTCAACTTTGCGCAAAGCAAAAAATAATAATAATTATAATAATAATGCAATAAAAGCAAGATTTCAGAACATGTTAATTTAAGACCCGGACACCCGAAAATGCCGAGTAAAAGATACGCAAAAATACCCGGAGTCGGGAAATGAAACTAACCGGGTGCGAATGATCAGACAAAATACAAGAACAATTTTTAACATAATTTTGCGTGCATTGGTTTGAGGAAAATGAAAAACTACCATCAGCCATCGAACTGCAGCACTCATGCTTAAATCTCGCGGCTCCTCTCTCTATTAGACTTTTTGTTATTCTTATAGGTAAGAATGATGAGCTATCAATGTTATCGAATCTTCAAGTTTGACCCATTCGTTATCGTTACTGGCTTTAAACATTAGAATTTTTTCAATATTCCCCATTAGGTGCAGAACGTTTCTCGTTCAAGTTTCCTTCATTGTAATACCCACTCGTAAAAACATTCTGTATCACGTGGCTAGCTCTTACAACCCATGTGTGTCAAGTGGTCAAATATTTCTGGCACTTGAAATTTTTTAACATCTAAATGCACGCAAACAGTAAAATCACTATTCCTACTCAAAATAAACACCTTTCTATAAAACATATGCCGTAAAGCTAAACTTAAAATGGTTACCAGGACACTTCAATACAACAGGACACTTCAATATAACAGGACACTTCAATATAACAGGACAATTCAATATACAGGACACTTCAATATACCAGGATACAACAATATACAGGACACTTCAATATACCAGAAGACAACAATATACAGGCCACTACAATATACCAAGAGACAAAAATATACATGGACACCACAATATACCGGGTAGAGGACGACCGAATTTCGGTTTCGGCACCAAAATTTGCCACTTGATCACTTTCGCGTGAAACAGAAACGTTAATTTTCTTTTTTTTTCCTCTGTTTCGGCCGAAAGTGATTGAGGCTTTCGATCTTCTTTTAGAAGTCAGAATTTCACTCTGTCTGTATGTCAGCCGACAATCAAATATTCATTACTGCTCGACGTCTTGTTGTTATCGTATGATATATGACTAATCCTCTGCGAACAATGCTCACACATGCATGATGACCTAATTGTCTTATATCTCAACAAAAAAAAATTCCGATTAGGCTTAAGCTTATGCAAAGGTTAACAGTATAATAATTATGCAGTAGCACGACTCTATTATCATACTAAATTTAGGTCAAAATTCATATAATTTTTAAAAAATCTGGATTAAATATAAAATAAGCCGATAAATGATAATTGCAAATAAACGAACAATTTAAATGTCGATCAATAAGAATGCGTATTTTAGCGAAAATGAAATGTACGGTTTAGCCGAACAAATAGTTACTTAAAGATTTTGTCTGGATATTGTATGGTTTATACCAATTTAAAATGCATCGGCTAAGCTTTCAAGAGATACCAAATGTGTCTAGGTAGCGTTGTAATTATGTTATAAAAACAAAGGGCACTGAAAGGTCTATTTTGTAAAAAATTTGCCCCCATCTGCACTCGAAATTTACTCTTACCATACTAATTTAAGAATAGATTTTAACAACTTTAAGTTTCTTTTTAATTGAAATGGTAAAAGCCAAAGAATTCATTAGATGTTTACCTATTAAAATTCCTGATAACCTTATTTTTTTAAAATTATAAATGTTGATACTTTCCCTTATCATTTTCCGACGTCCGAACGAGTTTCGAAATATCTAAACCTTTCGGTTTTGGTTCACAGAACTTATGTCCGAACGAGTTTCCAAACGTCTAAATCTTTCGGTTTTGCTTCACAGAACTTATGTCCGAACGAGTTTCAAGATATCTAAATATTTCGGTTTTTGTTCACAGAACTTATGTCCGAACGAGTTTCGAAACATCTAAATCTTTCGGTTTTTGTTCACAGAACTTATGTCCGAACGAGTTTCGAAATATCTAAATCTTTCGGTTTTGCTTCACAGAACTTATGTCCGAACGAGTTTCGAAACATCTAAATCTTTCGGTTTTGCTTCACAGAACTTATGTCCGAACGAGTTTCGAAATATCTAAAACCTTTTGGTTTTTGTTCACAGAACTTATGTCCGAACGAGGTTAGAAATATCTAAATTTGACGGTTTTGGTTTCAGACGCAAGACTCGTTAAGCTTTTAGTTTCGGTTTCAGCCGAAATTCATTTTATTACTTCAGGTTCGGTTTGGGCCGACATCAGAAAATTTTAAATGCATTACGCAGATATTTTCAACTAAATTACCCCTGAAAAACCAAAGTTATTTGTATATGTCCCTTATATGTATTTTTGTTTGCATTTATGTAACTGTACATGAAGTATCATTTATGTGATTTGGTTTTTATCAAACCTAGTGCATGCAAAACCTAATAAACTAAAGATATATTGAAACCCCAAAAGCGTCACAAGTTCAAAGCAATAGCTACACAATTAATCTCCACACTAAAACACGAAATGAATGAAAAAATCATATTTCATTTATCTCTCCTTGAAAAGCAGGAAAAACTGATTTTTTTGGGGGGGTAGGATGGGAAAAGGAGGGGGGGGGGTGAACATTTGAAAGAATGCGTTGTCGTTGGCAACAAGTCTATGTGCTAAGTTTCAGTTGGAAGTGGGTCATTCAGGCTTCCGTTGATTTGGCCACAAATACACGAACAAAAGTGAAGTTAATGAAAAAAGATTTCAAAATAGAGCATAACCTTAAAGTTTCGCCTACATTCTGTTTGAATCCTTTGGCTGCACGGAATGCTCATTTACACCGATGTACTGTCTTTCTTTGGCCACATTGAGTGCTCATCTGCACTTCTGCACACTATGTGTTTGCGAACTGCATTTTAAGAAATGTAAAATTATTATTTACTCCTTTTGTCACTTCCCACTGTAAAGTTAGTATAAAGTCTTCTTTTATGAAGATGGATTAATTGTGTTTTTAAATTCTACTCTTCAGTAATAAAAGTGTAATATTTAAAACACATCAACACAGTTCGTGGAGAAGATTTTCACGTGCAAAAGATGAACGTCCAAATGAAGTAACTATGTTTGTCCTATGATTTGTATCGTGAATAACTTAGTACCCAGCCTTTTGGGAGGCTTATACCCATGTGTATACTTTTGGAGTATGAAGTCTCCTGGGGCCGGACATTTACCGTTGACCTAGATATGTGCGGAACTTTCATGGCGATGACCTGGATATGGGCGACACCTTCATAGCGATGACCTAGTTATGAGCGACATTTTCATAGCGATGACCTAGATATGAGCGAAACTTTCATGGCGATGATATAGATATGTGCGACACATTCATAGCGTGGACCTAAGCCATTGCTCAATTAATGGAATCAGATTTTTGTTTTACACACACAAAAAAATAAAAATTTAATGTACATTTAATTCAACGTGTTTTCATCATTTAGCTAAACTTTTGGATGTATGCACCCGAGTGTCCAAGGTAGATTATAATTTATGCACCCGAGTGTCCAAGGTAGATTATAACCTTCATTCTTCAATAAACCTTTAAATTAGCCATGGTACCCAACTGTACCTGCTTACATACCATTTGTAAATCAATTTACCTGCCTATATCTACCATCGTACCTCAACATACCAGCTAAAATGCTATTTGTACCTCATTTACTTGCTTATATACCATTTATACATCAATATACCTGGTTACATGCCATGTGTATATCAATATACCTGTTTAAAACTACATTCTACGTCAATTTACAACATAACATACACCATCTTACGTCAATAAACCATCTTTTATATATACATCGTTACCTAAATATACCTGTTCAGATAAATATTCACATTAATTTACCTGCTTACTACACCATCTTATCTCAATGTTCCTAATTAAATACACCATTGTACCTAAATATGCCGCCTTAAATACGCCAAATTAGTTTATTAGACCAGTTTACATACACACAATCAGACATGCTTTACAGATGCCATTTTCACCTTAAGCGTTCTTGCCGTTATAATTTGCCTCAATAATTTACCTTAAAACTATGAATTTCTTCAAATCCTATATTATCATCACTGTGGTGACAGCCAAATCTGGCCGACTGAGGGAACTTGTCTCCTGAGCCATTTAGTCTTTTTTTTAATTTTAGAGCACTACCAGGGCGGCACCCTATCCGTCCCCCCCCCCCCAACACACACACCCAATCACACAAACATTATATCCACGGTTTCAACACACGATATAAATTTCTCAGACTCCCTTGCCAGCTATATGACACCCACTAAATGGAGCACACAACGTTGCCCTAAATCTCAATTATCGAAGACTAATTTAATGCTTAATCATGGGAACCTTTTTAAACAAATATTTTTTTCGATCAGCGTTGTTAAAATAAATAATCATTAGCTAGGCATTGTTAGCATTAGCTAGGGCATTTTCAGAATTAGCTAGGGCATTGTTAGCATTAGCTAGGGCATTGTTCGCATTGGCAAGGGCATTGTTAGTATTAGCTATTGTATTAATAGAATTATCTAGGGCATTTTCTAAATTAGCTAGGGCATTGCTAGCATTAGATAGGGCATTGTTAACATTGATAGGGCATTGTTAGCATTAGCTAGGGCATTGTTAAAATTAGCTATTGCATTAGTAGCATTTGCTATTTCCTTGTTAGCATTGGCTAGGTCTTTGTTAGAATTAAGTAGGCCATTGTTAGGATTGCCTTTGGCATTGTTAGCACAAGCTAGATCATTGTCAACAATAACTAGGGCATTGTTAGCATTAGCAAGGGCATTGTCAGGATTATATATGGCATTGTTAGCATTAGCTAGATCATGGTTAACAATAACTAGTGCATTGTTGGCATTAGGTAGGCCATTGTTAGGATTATCTATGGCATTGTTAGCATTAGCTAGATCATGGTTAACAATAACTGGCACATGGTTGGCATTAGCAGGGGCATTGTTAGCATTTACTGTTAAAAATGGTAGCTTCAACTTAAAATATGCAGAATATGAACCCTCTCTATAAATATTAAAAACGATGATACTTATTTCAGCATCGGCTATAGAAATGTCATGAGTAGTGATACAAATGTCAGCATTGGCTATAGAGTTGTCATGAGCAGTGATACAAATGTCAGCATTGGCTATAGCATTGTCATGAGCAGTAATGCAAATGTCAGAATTGGCTATAGAATTCATGGCATTAGTTATACAATTGATGATTGATAGCATTAGCTTCATGTAGATTTGAAAGTATAAGGTATAGAATTTGTTGCATTATCTATAGAACCGCTAACATTAGCTACAGAATTTATAGCTGTATCTATAAAATCTAGAGTACAAGCTTCACAAATCATCGTTATAGTTCTAACCATAATAGAGCCAGAAATCAAAATGATAATAATTTCCTTTTAAATGGCATTAATACTTTACACACGGTAGTGGTCGATTAACGGGAAACAAAATATGCCAGACACTGTCTTTATTTCCTTTCTTTCGCTCACACATCAGTTTATAGCAGCAACATTCTTCACCTACGACCTAACGTTGATAATATTTTTAAATCTTGAATTACATGTGCATTTACATAAGTAAAAAAAAAATTAAATAAATAATTAATTTTTGTTTCAGTTAAAAACTGAGATCAATCAGAATAATTTAATTCAAACTTCAAACAAAATAATAATAATGATTATATATATATATATATATATACAGACACCTTTTTAAATATCAGTTTGAAGAAAAAAAAATTCAAATTATCATGATACTTATTAAAACATACCTGGGTCAAACACATGGGTGTATTTTTCTAATGGGTATTTTTAAAATAAACTAAAAAGAGAAATCAGCTGAATTCCGCTCATAATCACTCACCAAAGAAAAGATAACTCTTTTGGCATTATACCACCCCCGGCAAGGGGCTCCGCAATGACGTTTCTAAACCACTGCTAAACAGCTGTATCCAAGCCCTCGCAATGCCGTCGTCCGTGGAGTGTCGCCGCCCGCTTTCGCCCTTTACTTTAACCCTACATCTCCCAGACGTCACTTGCGTGTTGGTTCGGTCGCTTCCGTTGAAGGGGTCTTTGAAGCGCGCGAGAAACTAATGAATAGTGATATAACAGCCAAGCAGAATTTTGTTATTTTGTTAAAAAAACAAATAATCGCATCATTCATTCCAATAAGATGGTCACCTGTATCAAGCTAAGTATATAAGAGCTGATCTGCTCGTCAATTTTGTGTACTGGAGTACAATTAAACACAGCGGGAAACAAAGGGCCTTTAAATTTTATTTCCATATCTGCGCTAAGTAACATTGTTTTAAACCAGGATTTTATCAATTGATCAATTTTGGTTTTCCGGAATTATACACAAGAACATTTCGGATTTGCGATTGCTAACAAAATTTGTGTATTCAATCATAAAAGGGAAATTAATATTTCCTATCACTTGTTTCCGTAATCCCAAAACAATATGTGGCAAAACTGATTCGCTTTTTACTAAATATGAGTGTATGCTAACTGCCAAGTTTCACGTGCTGCATCTTAATGTATGTTGTAAAATATTATATTAATTATTCAGCATTTAAATTAAGAAATGTTCGTATACATCATTTTTAAAATGTAATATCGAGCAATGGAGTAAAGCAGTTTATAAGAATCCCAATAAATTACCCCGTCCCCCACACAAAGCTCGCAACCGCACACTTTTTCACGCCCCTGAACTATATTGACATTCTAATTACCCACCAGTTTTGATATCACAGATTTATTTCACCAACTATTTCAGAAAAACAAAACAAAAAACGTAAAGCATCAAACGCACTTGCGAAATTTTGAAAGGACTTTCATTAAGCGCAGAAATCGTGGACTTTATTTCGTGAAATCAGTGTTATCATATTTACTTCATGTACCTCTGGAACTATTAGAAAAAAATATTTTTGGGTGTTCTTGATGGGGATGAAAGTTCGAAAGAACGTGTGATCGCCGACGAGTATGTGTGCCAATTTACAGCTCGATATGTTGACGGGAAGTGGGTATATTTGCCACCCGAAGATTTTTCCAGCCATCCACGAACAAAAGCTAAGTTAATATAAAGGATTTAAAATTTTTAAAAACTGAAACTGGACTCTTAAAATGCCCTAGCCTGTGATGATTCTTTCTCTGGTGTAGGTTGTTTCTTAACCAAAAAAAAAAAAGTGGTCTGTGGTTGTGGATCTCCGAGCCATCTAAAAGTGTTTGACATTAAACACCATTCTGAGAAGTAGGTTTCGAACTTTTTTGGCCAGGTAATTTCGCAACAGATATTTTAAAAAATCACCCTCTTACGTGTATCACTGTTTTCAAAGTGCACTGCTTTAGCATAACGCTTCTGTTGGGGGGATGAGTCCTTGCAATCAGGGTTTCTTTCAGGCATATTGGGGGTGGGGTGTGGGGGCACTGCCTACCTGGGAAAGTCAAGTGCCCCCCGCGGAGCAAAATGTGTACAACAATATAAAGATTATATAGTTTTTTGATTAAAAATTACTAAATTGTCTTTTTTTTTTTTAAATTTTAAAAAAGATAAGCATCTGGTGCCTTTACCTGCGCTGATTAGCAGCGGGGAGGCCTTCGGCCTCGGTTCGGCTTTAACGGTTACGAGGGGCCGGACCGGGGTTGGGGACGCCGCTCTTCGTGAGTGGCCGGCCAAAGAGCTTCGTGCTCAGTGCCGCTTCGGCCGATTACTTGTATGGTGCCTTTACCCGACGACAGTTAGTGGACTCTATGAAATATCGCTAAGTTCGATATATATTATGTTCTGTATTTTTAAGGCTAATCTTGTTAAAGGCGTACAATGTTCAATTACAAATATCGCACTGGCCGCTCCAGATTATAAACCGGTGTCTTACAGCCTGTAGTTCGCTGAATATATAGGCATTTTTATTCATTTATTTTTTGCAACTTCACAAGTTTAAATATTTCAATAAAACTGTATTTAATTAATGGTGGCATTTGTCTTTAAAAAAATTAATAAATACCGGTATAATTGATTCCGTGTGTGATGGGTTATATCAAGTGGACACTTTAAAAAATGAGAATTTTTTAAAATTAAAAATAAACAGGCGCAAAACAAATTTCACATTTCATCAATTATTATATCGAAAGCATTTGTGTTTTCTTTTAATGTGCTACTTTTGTTACAATGTTTCCTGCTTAACAGAGGTTAAAATGATACGTAGCCTACATGTATTATGTACCACCGATTTGCTCAAATTTTGTTAAATATTTTTGTTTCTTGATGGGAATCTATCACATAGCTTAAAAAGAATTTTTGTGAACGGGTATTTTGATTTTCAATTTTTTTAAAAATAATGTACTGGTACCTACTAGTTTTAGAAGAAAAATATCTATTCCTAATTTGTTCAATTTAAAAATTAATTATGTGGATTGGGTAAACAAAAAAGTGTCTTGAAAGATGTCTAAGAGGCAATTTGTAATTAATTTGAAAAAAAAGCTATTTGATTTTGAAATTACAAATACGCATTTCAATCAACTGAATATTGGGAAATATATATATATATATTATTTGCCTACGGCTTCCTTTGGATAAAATCATACATTAATAAATATATAATGTCTTTTGTAAACAAATCATGTCTTCTTAAAATAGTTATGCCGTTCATATACGATTTATAAAAATGATCAGTTTTCAAAACTCATAAAAATGTATAGAACTATCTAATTAACAGCTTTTTTTTTTTTTTTTTTTTTTTAATGTGGTAAAATGTGTAATTATTTGGAAAAATTAGTCTAATTGTATAGGTAATTTGTTGTTTTTGATTTAAATTACGTTCAGCATGTAAAATAATGTTTTAATTTCTTTTTAGTGATGGAAACCAATTTAATAATTTTTTTTTTTGTGTCTCTTGAAAATTCATTTATTAATTAAGTAGCTATCCCTCATCCCCAATGCAAATATACATTATGTTTGTTTGCCTCACACAAGCAGGTCAAGCACTTCTCCGTTTTGCGCCCCCCCCCCCCCACTTTTTTTCCACCCTGCATTGAAGGATGATAATTAAGAAAATATTATCATCACATTTTTAAAACGCTAAAATATCCGAGGCACCCTGCGTCGTAGTTCTAAGGTTATGTAACACCTACAGTTTTCAACTAGAATATAATTCGTTGCTTTCCAATTAAGTGTAGAATGTAGCAAAACTAAATTCAGATATGTGCTCAAATGCATTCTTGTATTTTGAATTTATCAAAAATTTACTTGAGGCTATAAAGATTTAATAGGCGATATTAATCTAGGGCAAAAGCGTCCCCTCAAGCTTGACACAACTAGATTGAATATAGTTTGCGTCCCCTGGTGCAGAATTTAAGATGCCTTTGATCGTTACTATGGCTAATTTGGCGCTCCCCGCCAGAAAGTTTGAAATACAACCTCAACATTTTCTGAAAGAAGCAACAATTTCAAGTATTCAACAAAATGCACCCCTCCATTTTCAGTTTGCATGACTGTCCTTAGCACCTTAGATTTCTGCACAGTTTTATTTTCAACAGTTTTTAGTTTCAACGCTTTGACTGAATTAGTAACGTTAGACTTAGCACCACTTTCTTCCAATGGTTGGAGTCCAACATTTCATTCGCTAAAGCTCATGTCTTGTGCTCTATCTGTTTCGCTACAAACATCTTGAATTAGTCGAATTTTCAATTCGGCAGGTGCTGATTGACTTTGGCTTACCTGCTGGAGGTGCTAAGCTGCTTTCTTGTTTGTTTAGTTACAAAAGTTGGTGGTTGATATGACATTTTTGTCTGCTTTATATTTTGTTTGTGACTTGAAGTTGCTGTAAGATTTAAAGTATTTTGATTACAATTACATTTTTAGTTTCAATATTTTTTAACGGCAAAATAACAATGTGTGTCATATTACGTCTTAAAACAGGAAGATGCCAGAAATTAGTAATAATTTCTTTTCTAAGAATACTCAATGAATATGGTTATATGAAATAAATATCTCCCACTGAGTTTAATCAAAGAACTTGTCTTTACTTTAAATCTGTTAATAACTTATATATCTATTATTTTATTTCGACTGACTGTCTGTGCTCATACCTATTACTGTACGGGCCGGGTCACCAATATGGCCGGGCACCGCAATACGGCCTAAGCTGCTACCATGGTAAGTACGCCAATGGGTCGGGATATTCACGTTCTCCTATAACCAGTTCAAAATCAGAACGACCCCCCACCCCCCCAAAAAAAAAAAAACTAACCGATATCGTGCTGGACATATTAATATTTGCAGGTTAGCGCGATGTTTTATTTTATCTTGTGCCGGCTGATGATTAATAATGAATGTCCCATGGGTTTCGATAATGAAATACATGTCAGTGGACGAGCGACATGTCAGTGGACGGGCTAGGATGACGGATTCTGATGTCTTTATTCCAGGCCTCTGCATGTAGCGTTACTCAAACAGTATCTTGGCGAGTATGTCAATCAAATTACGATTGTGGTTATAGAACTATCACTCAAGGACATAAATATTGTTATGATTGCATGATAAAAATACCAATAATGGCAAAAAATACCATCCACATTATATGTATAGAAATATCGCTCATGGTGTACAATGCATGTGCGATTATTTACAAGGGACTAACACTCCCCGCCCAAAAAGTCTGATTACATGTATTTCAATTTATTGATGGCCTCAATTCTAAACTATCAGTTGGATTACATGGTGTAGGAATACCACTCAAAATACCTGTCCGATTATATGATGTAGGAATACAACACAAACGAACTGTAGATCGCATGTTATGGAAATATAACTCAAACCGCCAGTCCAATTACATGTTATTGGAATACCTCTCCAACTAACATTCCTGTTATATGTTATGGGAATACCACTCAAAATGCCAAACCGATTACATTTTATAGGAATACCACTCAAGTTACCAGTTCGATGGCATGTTATGGGAACACTAAAATTATTATTCCGATTGCATGTTATGTGAATACCACTCAAACTTTCAGTTTGATTGCATGTTATTGGAATACTACTCAAACTCTAAGTTCGTTTGCATATTATGGGAATACCACTCACACTACAAGTCCATAGCATTCTTATGGGAATACCACTCAAACTATCCGATTGCTTCTTGTGGGATTGCCACTCAAACTACAAGTCTGACACCAAGTTATGGGAATACTACTCAAACTATCCGATTGCTTCTTGTGGGATTGCCACTCAAACTACAAGTCTGACACCAAGTTATGGGAATACTACTCAATACACAAATCGGAATGCATGTATAAAAAATACCCACCATAGCCTTAAATACGAGTCAGATGACATGTTAGGAAATGTCACTTAAAATAACAGTCCCATTTATAATTTTGAAAAGACACTGCACATGTTGCAAAGTTTGAAGAATTAAGAAGTCTTAAGAAACGTATACTGCGCAGTGCCTTTAGGAAGAGACGGGGGCAACAATTAAAACAAAGCATACAAAAACAACAGAATAAACGATTAGAATGATGTCTAAATGTGAGTATCGATTACCCGATGGGGCAGTAAAAATACGATGTAGTTAATGGCCTCCAAATTAGGAATGCAAGGATTCGAAAAATGCCCGAATACCGATTAATCGACTAACTGAGTTTATAGTTTGTTTATAGCTTTGAAATGCTTGTTACTGGGGCCTAATTATAAATTATGGGTGGCCTAATATATGAAACTCTAATGGGGACATATTGACTCTCGGATATAAGTCCGGGCCTTCGTCTAATTTTTAAGCACATTCGCTACAGCGACATCAAACGTATATGTTTAAGAGACACTGATTTACAGGTAGTCGGCCTACTGTTAAACCATACTTATTTTAGGTGATTCGAAAAACAGAAGCCAGCGCCACAAATTGATACAAATAATTGAATCTCACGCAGGGACATTCCAAGCGGGAAGAGGGGAGGGAAGCCTCTTTAGGGGGTGATATTCAGGGGACGCCAAATTCATCTTTTTTTTTTAATCCCTAATACATATAGTTATAAGTGTCATTAGGGAAGATATCGTCACAATTCAGGTTTTAGCCTTGGTGCACCTTTCGCGTTCCACGCCACTGCTCCCTCCTAGAGGTATAAAATTAGGCTCTGATTACCAGTGCATCTTGACCAGTGGACTCTCTTCGACCACCTTATTCTAAATTGACCAGTAACGTGGCTAGCCTTAAGCTGTTAAAGAGTGTCGCTAATTTCAAAGGCTGACGTCATGCAAGTGTCAATGCAAGATTTGACATGTAAAACTAGACACACGGACATTGACGTTGTTACATATGTTGTTAGCAGCCGTAACAATTAATTTTGAAAATACTTATTGGAGGGTGAAATTTAGAAATGTTTTACTCCGATGGTTATGCGATATAAACGTGAATATTTAAACTTGGGTAAATTGTTGCTGCCCTCGACTCAAACACCAGCTATGTTTCTGTCCATGTCTCACATGCCAGCTATGTTGCTGGCGCAGGAATTTCTAATATCTTAGTTCAAGCTCGAAACTTAAGACACATTGTTTTGAATTTCAAACACATTGGTAGACGTCGTAAACGTGTTTTTGCATATGCTATTTCAATCTTGACAGCTTTGTTAATAATTTATTAGTGTTTTTTTGGTGCGTGTTTTGGTCAAGAGAGTATTTGTGTAGCTGTTGCTATGTGCTTGCTATTCGTGACGCATTTTGGTACGGGAGATGACGTTGGTTGTTACGGTTTAGTAGTACTAATGGGGTTGCAGAAAGAAAGTGGATGAAAGAAGACATGCTTTGCTTTTCAATGGAGACCTATATGACCAATAAGACATATATGTCGTAGAGATCATTGATTTGTTGAATAATTACTCCTACAAGTAACGAAGTGCGAAGTCTTGTACCTATATTAGTAAAAAATACATGTGTACATTCCTTGAACAAATAGGTAAAAATTACAAAGTCTTGTGACTATATTAGTACAAAATATATGTGTACATTCCTTGAACAAATGCCTTCACAATACCGAATGTCGTGAGCAAAAGTGTTTTCAAAGAGCCTGTCATAGGCAACCGTTTCGTCCCAGCTTCTTCGCAAACTAGTTGCGATGTGGAAACCCACTGTAGAACAACTCTTCTAGGGCGTCCGATGCTTCCTCGAGATTGGTGGAGGAAGATATTAAGACGTAAATTTACCATTTCAACTTCTAGGAAAGTCGATCGTGTCAACTGTGTGTGTATGCACCATGTCAGACCGAACATGTGTCCTTGGGTCGGAACGGCCTCCAGTAGAAATTCCGATCGAGTGGACACGGGTCCTGGCAAAGTAACATCTCCAACGTGCCGCTTCGCGCCCCTTTATTCGGGCTTGGGGGGGGGGGATGCTATGGGGAGGGCATAAGGAGCAATAGCTCAACGGCCCGCTGACGCCATTTCCTAATGTGTCATTTCCTAATGTGACATCACAAACCTGCGATGCAAAGTAGATATAAATTTTACATCCGCAGTTCTACGATTGTTGCATTGGTTTTTATTGTATGTATGCTCATGTCTAGGGTCCACTTTAATGGTGCCATTGGCGGATCAAAGAAGAGTTACAATCCAACCCACCCTACTTTGTTTTTTTTTTAAATTCCAAATTATTGGTATATAAATAGAAAAGTGCATGTATCCGCCGACTACAAATAATTTATCTAACCCATCACGTGATTCTATTTAAAGAAATTTAGAGATCTCGATGAAAAATTAATAGTACATTTCAAATTGCATCAGATTTTTCCAATGTTGCTCATTGATTTGTCCGATGTCGCTCTTTGATTTGTCCAATGCTGCTCTTTGATTTGTCCAATGTCGCTCTTTGATGTGTCCAATGTGGCTCTTTGATTTGTCCGATGTCGCTCTTTGATTTGTCCAATGCTGCTCTTTGATTTGTCCAATGTCGCTCTTTGATTTGTCCAATGTCGCTCATTGATTTGTCCGATGTCGCTCTTTGATTTGTCCAATGCTGCTCTTTGATTTGTCCAATGTCGCTCTTTGATGTGTCCAATGTGGCTCTTTGATTTGTCCAATGTCGCTCTTTGATTTGTCCAATGTTGATCTGTTCATACCCCCTTTCCCCATCCCCCTTTTTGAAGTACGCCAGGGAATTTTAACGCATATTATTTAATTACAGTTAAAAGTCTCTAATGTGTCCGTTACGCCTAACCTTAGGATTGACAAAGCAAATGAGTTTTCCAATCAATAAATTAGAAATCATTAATCAGCAAGGTTTCTCTAAAAGTTTTCTTTTAAAATTTCATCAAGCATTAGACCAGTGGTTCTCAACCTTTCTAAAGCCGTCACCCTTTAATACAGTTATGTATTTTGTGGCGAACCCCAACTACAAAATTAGTATCTTTAGTACTTAGTACTTGTATAGTATAATTGTTTTCCGATGGTCTTAATCGACCCCTGGGAAAGGGCTGTTCTACCCCCAAAAGGGTCACGACCTACAGGTTCGGAACCGCTGCATTAGACGCTACTGATTAGATAAACAATAATCGATTTCATGCTAAGACCTAATTAATTCAAGACGGGTTGAACTAAAGATTGGATGCACATTGAATTGATGCAAGGATGGTTGAACTAAAGATTGGATGCACATTGGATTGATGCAAAGATGGTTGAACTAAAGATGGGATGCACATTGGATTGATGCAAGGATGATTGAACTAAAGATTGGATGCACATTGAATTGATGCAAGGAGGATTGAACTAAAGATTGGATGCACATTGGATTGATGCAAGGAGGATTGAAATAAAGATAGGATGCACATTGAATTGAGGCAAGGATGGTTGAACTAAAGATTGGATGCACATTGGATTGATGCAAGGATGATTGAACTAAAGATTGGATGCACATTGAATTGATGCAAGGATGGTTGAACTAAAGATTGGATGCACATTGGATTGATGCAAAGATGGTTGAACTAAAGATGGGATGCACATTGGATTGATGCAAGGATGATTTAACTAAAGATTGGATGCACATTGAATTGATGCAAGGAGGATTGAACTAAAGATTGGATGCACATTGAATTGATGCAAGGATGGTTGAACTAAAGATTGGATGCACATTGGATTGATGCAAGGATGATTGAACTAAAGATTGGATGCACATTGAATTAATGCAAGGATGGTTGAACTAAAGATTGGATGCACATTGGATTGATGCAAGGAGGATTGAACTAAAGATTGGATGCACATTGAATTGATGCAAAGATAGTTGAACTAAAGATGGGATGCACATTGGATTGATGCAAGGATGGTTGAACTAAAGATTGGATGCACATTGGATTGATGCAAGGATGATTGAACTAAAGATTGGATGCACATTGAATTGATGCAAGGATGGTTGAACTAAAGATTGGATGCACATTGGATTGATGCAAGGATGATTGAACTAAAGATTGGATGCACATTGGATTGATGCAAGGAGGATTGAACTAAAGATTGGATGCACATTGAATTGATTCAAGGATGATTGAACTAAAAATTGAATGCACATTATGTTGATGAAAGGATGGGTTGATCTATGGCTTAGATGCATTGAATAGATACACGGTGGGCTGAAATACAAAAAGTCTATTTGAAAATATTGGGTAATTATTACATGTCTTAGAATTAATCGAATATTAAATCCAGATATAAGCCATAAAGAATGTTCTTAAGCACTAGGATTGTTCTTTAAAGTCAACAATACATGAAACTCACTGAATATTGTGTACCATTAAAAATGACTAGACAAAAATATTTTTAATAACATTTCCTTCATTTCTCAAATATTTCATGGTGAGTAAACTATGTCACTCTTTCAATATAATGAAAAATTTGATGGTGAGTAAAATATGTCACTCTTTTAATATAAGGAAAAATGTCATGGTGAGTAAAATATGTCACTCTTTTAATATAAGGAAAAATGTCATGGTGAGTAAACTATGTCACTCTTTTAATATAAGGAAAAATGTTATGGTGAGTAAACTATGTCACACTTTTAATATAAGGAAAAATGTCATGGTGAGTAAACTATGTCACTCTTTTAATATAACGAAAAATGTCATGGTGAGTCAACTATGTCACTCTTTTAATATCAGGAAAAATGTCATGGTGAGTAAAATATGTCACTCTTATAATATAAGGAAAAATGTCATGGTGAGTAAAATATGTCACTCTTTTAATATAAGGAAAATTTTCAAATTTACATAAAATGTGTTATTGAAAATGTGCATCAATTCTTAAGATTAAAGCAATTCTAGCTCGAACTGAAATGAGTACATTAAAGTTGTTTGCATAGCAAATAGTTTTGAGAATATCAAATAATTCTGAACATAGCTAATCGTAATGTTTAAGAGTATGACGTACAGTTTTGATTAAAACAAAAAGTTTCATAAAAAATTGTTGTATAACAAAAAGTTGTGTTTAGAAGAGCTCCGCAATCGGTATGCTGCGGCACACTGTCCAACACTGCGTTGACAGAAATCTATAAAATGATGTACAGTGGCACACTGTCGAGTACTGCGTTAACAGAAATCTATCCAACGGTGTACATCGGCACACTGTCGAATACTGCTTTAACCGAAATCTATCCAATGGTGTCTGAAACACCCTGTCCAACACTGCGGTAAAAGAAATCTGACCAATACGGTCAGCTAACGATAACCTTTTCGATAACATTTAGCATTACACGCCACTACGAGTGTTAACTAAATTATGTTAATTAGTATATTTTGGGGAAGTGCAATGTGTCTCGTAATTCTAAAAAACGCCAATGGTGTGCCGCGCGTTAAAAAATGTTTCAGATCTCTGGGGAATGTCATAAGTAATCTGAACGAATCTTTGACGAGGGTCGTTCAGTTGAACACACAAACTGAACCCACCCACCTTAAGAATTTTTCATTTCTCAGTGCGCTATGCATTGTATATTTAGAGAGAGAATTATGTAACAGGATTTCATTCAACCCCATTTCAATAACGAATCGATGTAAAAGCCAAGATATCGATCTCTGATACTTTACTTGCCTAATAATGCTTATATAAAGCATTGGCTCCTTGCCAATTATGGTAATTTTTCACACGTTTCACAAGTAACACAACAAATAATTCTGTAGAGACATATCACTATGTATACAGAAGTAACCATTGCAACACTACACATAATTCTGTAGAGACATATCCCCATGTATACAGAAGTAACAAGTGTAACATACATGGTAATCCCCAAAGAAAGATGACGACATTTTTGTTTAACATGAGTGTGTAAGATAGTGTAACTTCTTACTGACAATTTACATGAGGGGTTTGTGTTTCCGAACCTGGATTCTGGTCCTGGAGTCTGGTTATGGAGTCTGGTCCTGGAGTCTTGTCCTAGAGTCCGGTCCTGGAGTCTGGTCGTGGAGAATGGCCCTGGAGTCTGGTCGTGGAGACTGGCCCTGGAGTCTGGTCCTGGAGTCTGGACTTGGAGTCTGGTCCTGGAGTCTGGTCGTTGAGTCTGGTTCCGGGATCCGGTCCTGGAGTGTGGTCCTGGAGTGTGGTCCTGGAGTGTGGTCCTGGAGTCTGGTCGTGGAGTCTGAATCTGGAGTCTAGTCCTGGAATCTGGTCCTGGAGTCAGGTCCTGGAATCTGGTCCTGCAGTCTTGTCCTGGAGTCTGGTCCTGGAATCTGGTCCTGGAGTCTGGTCCTGGAGTCTGGTCCTGGAGTCTGGTCCTGGAGTCTCGCCCTGGAGTCTGGTCCTGTAGTCTGGTCCTGTAGTCTGGTCCTGGAGTCTGATCCTGGAGTCTGGTCCTGGAGTTTGGTCCTGGAGTCTGGTCCTGGAGTCTAGTCTCTGCTCTTTCCTCCGATGGAAGGTTGAACGGAGAGTTTCCTTCGATTTCCGCACGGCCCTTTTTTCTAATACATTTTCCCATTATTTTTTTTTTAAATTTCATGTTCAACAGCGACAAATGGCCAAACTGTCTCGCTTACCTCCGAGGCTCTTAACTATTTCCCAACCGGAACCCCATCAGAGATGTTCTATCCATTGCCAAACCGGTCCCTCAACAGCGATCGTGCTACATTTGCCCTATCGGAACCCCATCTGAGATGCTGTATCCATTGCCCAACCGGAGCCTCACCAGTGATTTTCTCCCCACTCGATCAGGTAGAAACTAGAAACTATAGCTTCTGTCATATCTCCGTCTTAAACAAGTCATTATATTTACTCATGTATGTAGATAGTTATAGGCGCACCAGTAATCAAGGATATATATATACATTAATCTATACGTCAATATTCATTTGAAAGGTTGGGGGGGGGGGGCTTGATTTAATTGTCAACTTACTGGTGTGTAAACTGGTGTATAGTACTGGTGTGTAAACTGGTGTATAGTACTGGTGTGTAAACTGGTGCATAGTACTGGTGTGTAAACTGGTGTATAGTACTGGTGTGTAAACTGGTGTATAGTACGGTGTATAAACTGGTGTATAGTACTGGTGTGTAAACTGGTGTATAGTACTGGTGTATAAACTGGTGTATAAACTGGTTTATAAACTGGTGTATAAACTGGTGTATAAACTGGTGTGTAAACTGGTGTATAGTTCTGGTGTGTAAACTGGTGTATAGTACTGGTGTATAAACTGGTGTATAAACTGGTGTATAGTACTGGTGTATAAACTGGTGTATAGTACTGGTGTGTAAACTGGTGTATAGTACTGGTGTATAGTACTGGTGTATAAACTGGTGTATAGTACTGGTGTATAAACTGGTGTATAGTACTGGTGTATAAACTGGTTATAGTACTGGTGTATAGTACTGGTGTATAGTACTGGTGTAGAAACTGGTGTATAGTACTGGTGTAAAAACTGGTGTATAGTATTGGTGTATTAACTGGTGTATAGTACTGGTGTATAAACTGGTGTATAGTACAGGTGTATAAACTGGTGTATAGTAGTGGTGTATAAACTGGTGTATAGTACTGGTGGTAACCTTTGGGTGACCTTACTGGTCTTCATACACAACAAGTTAGAGACTTAGGGGAAGAGAAAAGTAAAAAATATAAGTCCTAAACTTTTCTAAAGACGTTAAGCTTCAAAAGGAGCATTTCGAGAACTTGATTTTTTTAATGACATTTTCTGTTTTGATATTTAACACAAGGGTTAACTCGAAGTCAAAATGAGGGATATTGATAATATGAGGAAAGTGGTAAGTGGAGCAGGGGCGTACCTTTACTAAACGGTGCAAGGTACTAACTCCTAAAAATGCAACCTTGCTCACATAACCCCGTATTGCCGCCCCCCCCCCGGTGTTGTACCCCCTTCTCACCTCTTGTTACGCCGCCGAGGGCATGCAAGACGTCACATGCCTTCGAAGCGTCTACAGGTCTTAATCCGGGACTTAATATAACACAGGCCAACATTTATAACGTCATGAGTTATTACGGGAATAAATAAATACATGCCAATGACAATGTCTTCTATATATTGACACATACGTATATCTAGTACTCAACAATTTACCATATCAAAATTTGTCTGCTACGTGTACGCTATACAAAAACTAACACCTTGACCAAATCCCTTGCAATTTTTTGTGGATCTTATTACGGATATCTCGAATGTGACATAACCTTGGTTTCAAGAATAATAAAATTGTTTATTTCTTCATTTTTTTTAAATTTTTAATAAATTTGTTTACCTCAAAGTAACCTTTTTGAACGAAGCGTAATGTAATACTCTTCTCTCTTTATGTAAATTGGGAAAACCCGCACTGACTTTCATATTAGAGACAATTTATTTGTAAAGTTTAATTAATGTAGTCGAGTGCCCCCCAGGGGTTTTCGGGACGGGGGGGGGGGGGGGTGACTGTCTACAGTTTTAAATGATGTTTACAAATCCAAGAAAAAAGAACCAGGTCTTGAGAACTCTGATTTAATTTTTTTTTAGTGTTTTGTAAACAGAAATATTAGATGAAAGAAAAATGACAACATCAGAATCTGTAAAGATACCTAAAAGAGTAAAAAAGTTAATGACAGTGACAAGCGTTTAAGCATATAACAGCAATAGACATGGTGGATCACTCTGGATAACTCTGGAGAATGCTGGCTTAATCAACGACTTACAATTGTAACAACTCTTCAATAAACATGGGAGGAGGAATACATCTGTATTTAATAAGGTATGCAACGTTTGTCACACTTACAGAGAGAGAAATCATCATCTTAAATGATGATGAACATCAACGATGATTAATTAGAAGAGCAGACCTGACATGAGTATCCTAAGACCCGACTTGAGTATCTTAATACCCGACTTGAGTATCTTAAGACCTGACTTGACTATCTTAAGACCCGACATGAGTATCTTAGGACCCGACATGAATATCTTAAGACCCGACTTGAGTATCCAAAGACCCGACATGAGTTTCCTAACAACCGACGTGAGTATCCAAAGACCCAAATTGAGTGTCCAAAGGCAATTAAAATAATCCTTTAATCATATTTAATTAGTGTAGAAGTCGTTCTTTTAGGTTAAGCTTATAAGAGAAATCAACATATCTGATTCACGAATCTATGTGAGATGAGAGGGTGTCCTGTACAACCTCGATGCCTTTATGTTTCCGATAACCCCGTACCTATTGTAAGCACATAGACCTTGAGGTACTTGTTGATTGACTAAACCTACAAGTCTAGATACTTGGGCATAACAATGAAAGGGTCGTACACGTGGTGTCTATTTAAGACTTAAAACCATGGCATTATTTGTACTTTAATGATATAGCTGTTAGGATTTTACAAAAGAACATAAGGGATCTTTGTAAGATTTTAAGACATGGGCGTTCATGGAACTTAGTTACAAATGATAATTTACAATGGTAACCTTCCAATCATGATGGGATGTTAACACACACAAAATATCAGGACCTTATTTTTTTTCCAGGACTCTGTGCGACGCTAACGACTCCTTCAGACTTCCTGCGGTGTTTGGCAGTCCTGAGCTTTCATTATCCAGCCATTAAAGCACTTTTGTGATTCCTTGACTGTCAGGAACTCGCCATTTAAATAGCCTCGTTTTACACATGGATCTCAACGTTTGATTATAGCTATTTAGTGAATGAGTCTTGTTAGTACTCAAAGTTCCAGCAAATAGCGAGTAATTGGTGGCAACAGTTGTTTAAAAACAAACACTAAAAATGGAGGCCAATGAATTAACTATTTTAAAAAGCTTCATGGAAAATATTTGCGACACAATCACGGAGAGGCAGGGTAAAATAACAATCTAACGTAGTTATAGACCAAATAACCTTGACATAACTAACTGAGATATAGGTCCAAATAATCTTAACACAGCTAACGGAGCTATAGTAGCACATAACCTTGACACAGCTAACAGACATATAGGACAACATAACCTTAACACAGCTAACAGAGATATAGGACTACAAAACCTCTGACAAAGTTATCGGAGATATAGGACCACAAAACCTTGACAAAGCTATCGGAGATATAGGACCACATAGCCTTGACAAAACTATCGCAGATATAGGACCACATAACCTTGACAAAGCTATCGGAGATATAGGACCACATAACCTTGACAAAGCTATCGGAGATATAGGACCACATAACCTTGACACAACTAAAGTAAATAAATTGAAAACTTAGAAATTGGTCTGGCGAGTTGTTTTTCCCCCCTTCCATATTACGGAGTGCGCACTTTTATACATATACTGTTGTTGAAGTACTTCAGTATTCCTGTGTAGTTTGATATGAGGGGAAATCTACACATGATGTAAGTTCAGCTTAATGCAACACATTACAATGACTAGTGCGGTCAGGATGGGAGTGCATTATGTAGTCAAGCATTCCTTCTTTGAAATTGAAAAAAAAAATGTCTATCAAATTTTAAGAATTATTCACATTCAAGTGACTTAAAATCTTACAAAGATCCCTTATGTGACTTTGTGGGTTTTTTCTTTGGATATCAGACTGAGGAAATTGTAATTAGTTACGGGTTTGCGTTCATCACTTTAATCAGACATATCAAAGAGACCTTCAACAAGTACTTTTGATGTAGTCACCCCCCCCCTTTCCTAGTTGGGGGGGGGGGGTGTTGTTAATAGGAGTAGGTTGTGGGAAATGAAGTTTCCCATTTGGTCGTACAAGAAAACTCATGACCGCGTGTTTGTGATACTTTGTTCTTATATTTCATTTTCACAACTTGAATGCGGTCCATAAATTATGTCTGTGACAACACAGATGTCAAATTAAAATTTAGATGTTGTAAAACTTAAGATGCAATGTTAGAGGTTTGGGTCGATCTTTAAAATATCAACGAAACACAGGCCAATTTGAGAAGCAAAGTCTCCTAGAAGAAACACAATTTTAGAATCTCTCTCGGAAAATGTTCTTAAGAAAATAGGTTAGCAGAAGAATTGTTGGATTCACAATGTCGAACGACATGAAAGAGTTTCAGAACTCTATCCATTTAATCAACAAATCTTTTCGCTTCTTTTTTTAACTCTGAGAATAACCTTTTTTAAAAAAATCGCAAATCAGGAAAACGTAAGCTCAGATTTGTTCTATTCCGATGGAGAGTGGCGGGACTTGTTTGTCAATCTAATTCCGCTCGTGCCAACCCGCCCTGACGTGTGACGTAGTTGGGGACCAACATACAAAGCTATACGACAACAAGCCATCTACCCCACACACACGACCTTCTCCTTCTCCTCTCTGCCCCCCCCCCCCCCCCACTTGCCCACGTACACGATAAAGTGTGATCTAAACCTGGGAGAAATCTATTAGTGTAGGTTTACAGCGAGTCTCCCGGTGGACAGATCATAGTGGCACTGCCAGTTGTCGGTCCTGAAATAGCCCTGGGGCTGATTTCTTCGCCGGAACAGCCAAATTTAACCGCAGCGGAACAAAGCTAATTTAGATGTTTCCCAGCTGGTCTTTTGGACAGAATTTTTTCTTTAATCTCTAAGTAATAACTGAGATTACTTTCGAAGGTCGGATTATCGCGAAGGAAACTTGGCAAAAAGTAGGTCAATCCAAGATTTTATAATATAATAAACACAGTGTCTTTTTTGACTTATGCTAAATTAGTCATATCTTAAAAATGCTTGTCAGAATTCGGAAAAATAAGGGGCGCTGGAGGTACTATTTGGATGTTCTTTTCATGTTTACGCGTAATGAAACTATAACGTAAAGATTTTGGAAGCAATTTCACTTATTTTACGGAATCAGATTGTATCTTTTTAATTTATCTCATTACCGGGGGGGGGGGGGGGGGCCTTCTCAGCTGGACCAAATCCAACGTTATTACCGTCAGTTGTCCATAGGCCGCACCAGCATTTGTATGGCTGTGAATTCTCTACCACTACACATCCGCTATATACCGACCATACCGGCCTTCAAAACTGCACTAACAACGCATCTCTTTAAACTCTACTACCCCAACTGATTCCCCACCGATTGCCGATAAACAATGCTGCTGTTTGCTGTACATGGCAAGTAAAAATTCTGGGGTGGGTGGTGTGAATATACATTGTTTTTGTTTTGTTTTGTTGTTATATAGCTGTTTTTATAATTAAATAAATGTATGTTATTTTTAATGAAATGATTATGTTTGCTAATATGTTTATGTACAGCGCCGTGAGCCCAGCCCTACGCTGAGGTACCGCACTGCATAAGACCACTTATATTGATAATAATAACATTAGATGTTGTTCTAGCACTTAGCATTCTCCAAAAAAAAAAACAAAGGGGGTGGGGTGGAGAGAGAGAGATTTCTTTTCAATATTACAATGCATTCCAACGTTTTACGACTAGCCGCTGGTCTTATTTCACGCCATGTTGGCAACAAGATGCTCGAGGGAAGCTTCCACTCCCAGAGGCTAAAGTGAATACACAAATGAACAGATAACTGCCACAGCTTAAAATAAACACACTTTTTGCACTCGGCTTAATGTGATCGGGAGGTCGATATGCGACCAAGATTTACATTTTGAAGAAGTCATTTATCCGATTGGTTTCAGGCTGTCCCAACAAAATTTTTATTAAAAAATGACATGATTTGAATGAGGAGTTCTCACACCTTTTGGGAATATTTTAGGGGCGGCAAAGGGGTGAGAAAAATTTAATCTGAATTCGAACAGCGGTAATTTGATACTAATGGTGCCGCGATGTCTCACACGGCCGCCATCTTGGTTGCCGCGACCCGTAAAATTAAGAATAAAACGTTAAAAATAATGAAACAATTTTCTAAATGTATCCTTAAACCTAACCTGAACCCACAATGTATCCCTAACCTGGGTTTTGACCCTATCGGAACGAGGGTTTGCAAATGAGGCACCAATAGTAACAATTCGCCCAAACAAAGAAATAATTAAGCAAAATAGGAGAAAAAAAAAATAGACGGGAAAATAATGTATAAAATAATTGTTTAACGTTGAATACACGTTTTTTGTTTATATAAAATGCATTAATTCTTTTAGTCTGGATCACAGAATGGGATCTTTGGCTTTTTCAATTGTCACATAGAACGGCAACATAGAGTTAATAATTCCCGCGTAAGTTTACTTTGCTCTCAACTCCAAACATACTGAAATTTCCCAACATAAATAAAAATCCATAGTGATGTTTCTTAGAGCAACGCGTGGCTTCTTCTGGACAGGATCAATCGAATCTCATTTATTCCATTAGCAGTGTTTGTAAATTATTTGTGCCGCTTATAATACAATATACCACTGGAGCCACCGAATGAATACCCCGTTTTAAAATTGTGTTGCAAACATTAACTCATGATGCTCTGACCTTTACGGAGAGGTTCTCGTGTCTTTAGAAAGCAAGGTACTAAAGTTAAAAATGAACTTAAGCAAACTTTTTTTAATAAGGCTACAATCACACTGGCTCCATGTTTCACCTACTTCCGTAGTGACGGACACACGAGACCGAAGTTTTGGTTGAGAGTTTCTTCAGACGTTGTGCCCCACTTCGCTACCGACCGCATCCAAATCATCACTGTTTACCATGGAAATGGCCTTGACTTTTTATGACTAGTTTCAAGCGATCGTCAAACTGATGGTCAAACTATTTCATAGTCGCAAACTATCTGCTTGTTGTCTACCAGTTCTTTCTCCTATTTACCCCCACCCACTCACACCCCTCCCCCCAAAAAAATAAAAATAAAAAAAGAAAAGTTGCTACAAATGCAACGTTGAAAGCTTCTACGACGACATTCTGGAATGAACAATTGAAGCGAGCGGCCGTCTTTTTCGAAGCTTGCAATTCCGGCGAAAAAAATAACTTATTCCGACCGGTGGTCGTTGGTACACGTCCGTGAAGCACCAGCTGTGACCAAATTTGACTCAGCTACTGTGAGCATCTTCATTTTTCTTGATGATTTTATTGTGCACCGAATTCGGCTGCGAATGTCAGTATAAAATATCGATGAAATACGGAGTCATTGTGATTGTAGCCTAAGGCCTTTGGGCCCGCGAATGCAATTTGATTTGAAGTGGTTTTTACAATTGTACTACCGTCTGTTAGGCTCATTGTAATAAAGTACTAATGTGTTTAAAGTGCAATTCAGACATTACACGTTTGTTTTAAGAATGCTGTACTTTAGTACAAATGTGCTTTTATACGCATTTTTGTGCACTACACTTGGTACAAATGTTTTTAAAGTGCACTTTTCTAAAGTAGAAATTTGTTTAAAGTGCACTGACACCAATAAGGATGGGTTAAAGTGCACTGTATTCATTGGTCATTAGTCTAGACTCGTGTGTATTGAGTATCTGCCAAAAAGCGATCATTCTCATTGAAGCACTTTGGCACAAGATTTTCCCTTCGTCCTTCTCAAGAGCGCAGTGACTGCTCCCACTTAATTTTCTTTACCAAACAAAGTGACGTAATTGCGTTTCCGCCCGTCAGTCACATGACAACAACACGATTAATTGGCTGGCTGGGAAGATCTGATAAGTCATTCACGTGGTGCAGGGCGCCAAGGGACCAGCTAAGCTGTTTAATTAAGTTATAGACCCAATCGTTCCACAGTCGGTGGGCGACCAACAAAAGCTTTGTGTACCTTCACTCCGTGCGTGTTTAGGATAAGTGCCTGACGTCATGATTTCTGAGAGTGGACTGTGACGCGTTGTGGTCTAAATAAATATGCGCTGTACGTCATAACTATTGCGGAGTTATTAATAGCATTGCATTATTTTTCAACGTGCGCGGGATATGTATTTACGGACTGGTAATGCAATGTTGATAATTATGTTGGTATGCAATGTGTGATATTAGTGCATCGGTTTCGATGTGTTAAATCTAATAGACCAACAGGAACATGTTTTCATTCCTGTGACCAAGGCGGAAGCACGGTATTCATACACCAGACCACGAACGAGCGATGGCACGTGATCCAGGAGGCAATAACCCAGATTTTTCTTACCCGCCATCTCATTGAATGGATCTGTATGCCCGTAGGCAGTCTCCATATATAGTTATAGGGTCCGCTGGAGAGCTCAGTTGATGCTGGGAACTCCATATATAGTAAAGCAGGGGTGTGGAAAAGATGGGTACAATTTTATGTCATGTAAGAAAAAGAAAAACTTTGCCCAATAAATATCTCTCTCTATCTCCCTCCCTCTCGCGCTGTCTTTTATCTCTCACTCACACTCTCTCTCTCCCCTGTCTTTCCTCCTCTCTTCCCTTTCTCTGACCATCTCTATCGCTCCCTTCCTCCCTCCCTCACTTCGCTTCCCCGCATCTCTCTCCCTAGATCCCCTCTTCCTCTTTATCCTACTCTCTGCCACACAATCTACCTCAATCCCACATTTCCTCACTCACAATAACAGAAAAGTCGGTCTCTCATTTTCTTTCTTTCCCTGCCCATATTACTATATCCCCCTCTCCCTCATTCCCTAAGCCTAACTATCTCCCTCTCTCGCCCTCCTTCCCTACCCCACTTTCTCACCATATATCTCTCTCCCTACTGTTCTCTCTTTCCCATTACTTCACTCTTCCCCTCTCTCCCCCTATCTCCCCCGTCTACCTCGTCCATCCCTTCTCTCACTCTATCTCTCCAATCCCTTCCCTCTCCTTCTTTCTCTCTCCAAACACTTCTCTCTCTCTGCAAATCCTTCCCTCTCTCCCAGTCTCTCTCTATCTCTCCCAATCCACTCTCATTCCTTTGTCCCCCGGTCTCTCCCTCCCTCATTCCTCCCCGTCTCTCCCTCCCTATCCTCTCTTTCCTTTGAAATGGAATCATGTACTAGCGATAAGGAATGTGTCTGAAGAATTGAGGAATTGTGTCGGCCGTCGATTGATGACGTAGACTGATGGATGCCGTGACCTGTCTGGTCATGGTGGCTACTTGTGCCCTGGTTTGGTACTGTATACTTGGCCGTCTATACTTGGTGCTCTATACTTGGCACTCTATACCTGATGCTCTATACTAGGGAAACACTTGTCCTCGAATTTTAATACTGGTGTATCGTTGTGTTTTGCTGTACTATGTAATGTGTGTACTGTGAGTGTACTGTGTTTTCCGGTATGATGTGTACAGTTACTGTAAGTGTCATGTGTGTATTTTCTGTGAACTGTTTGTGTGCTTTGTTTACGTGTCATGTCTTAAAGTTTCACTGTGTGTGTGTGTTGTGTCTAAAAAAAGTGCCGGTCCATGTCAGTGTGGAGCACAGGACTGTCTTCCACAATATGTGTACTTTGACGGTAAGCAATCGGTTACCTGATGTATCCTCAAAGTACAACTTATGGCCTCTTTCCGAGTACAGAGTACATGTCATCCAACGTTCTGTGTATGACGTATTCATAGTATAATGTGTGTACTGTATAGGTTTGCGACCCGTGAACGGTGTGTACTACCACTATGTGTACGATGTATCACTAATTGTGTACAGTGAGTAATACATAAGAAGTGTGCGTGTATGTGATGTGTTTACGATTGTGTACTGTGTATGTGATGTGTTTACGATTGTGTACTGTGTATGTGATGTGTTTACGATTGTGTACTGTGTATGTGGTGTGTGTATGATCGTGTAATATTTTATTTGTGAGTTCTTTGAGTGTTATGTTTACTTTGTGACTATTTTTACTTTGTATACCATGTTTACTTTGTGTACTGTTTACTTTGTGCACTGTTTACTCTGTGTGCTATGCTTCCTTTGTGTACATGTTTACTCCGTGTACTACGCTTACTTTGTGATCTACGTTTATTTGTGTACATTTTGTACTGTGTGTAGTATAGAAATGGCAGCCAAAACAATGTTAAAAATACCCGCAGGATGTCTAGTTAGAGAAAGAAACGCCTGAGTTTTTGTATAAAAAAATATATCAGACACTGCAAGAGGCAAAGTATGGGAATTTCGTAATGGCAATGTCTGGCGAAAAGCTTTTAAAAGATTTTTCTTTAAAAATGTTGGCAATTATGGTATGACTGTTGTTTGGTGTTTTTATGGTGTTGAATTGTGGTGTGTTTTTTTACTTGTTCCACTTTTTCCAGTCTTTGTGCTTTATGGTGTAAATGGAAATCTTCCTGGCGAATTGTGAAAGTTTATGAGTTTTCGTTAAAATTGAACTCTACGGAGCAGTTCAAAATGTGACCACATAGTTTCGTCAACACAGAAATGTTTTTTAATTTGACCAAGCTCGGTTTGACCAAGTTCAATTTGCCCAAGTTCAATTTGACCAAGTTCAATTTAACCAAGTTCAATTTGATCAAGCTCGGTTTGACTAAGTTTATTTTAACCAAGTTCAATTTAACCAAGTTCAATTTGATCAAGTTCAAATTAACCAAGTTCAATTTAAACAAGTTCAGTTTAACCAAGTTCAATTTAACCAAGTTCAATTTGATCAAGTTCAATTTGACCAAGTTCAATTTGACCAAGGTCGG